>CABFVZ010001713.1:7006-46073 GCA_902151445.1 Timema monikensis | reverse complement strand
TACAGGCATTAAAATCGTGACCAGCTTTATAAAATCCGTTCCTTCTGCCCTGAGAAATTTAACTGGGATGTAAGGAACAGTCTTAGCGGGAAAACCATAATTTGTATGTTTCATGGATTTACTAAAAATATGGATTGGACGCTCAATTTTGATCGACGAAAATAACGATTTATACCAAGGTTTAGTTTTGTTTTACCATGGTGGTACCATTTGAAACATCCCCTTCACTCATTCCTGAGGGAATCCCTGTGTACAGTAACTCCCGGAGTAATCTCCCTGTGTAGAGTAACTCCCGGAGTAGTCTCCCTGTGTACAGTAACTCCCGGAGTAGTCTCCCTGTGTACAGTAACTCCCGGAGTAGTCTCCATGTGTACAGTAACTCCCGGAGTAGTCTCCCTGTGTACAGTAACTCCCAGAGTAGTCTCCCTGTGTACAGTAACTCCCGGAGTAGTCTCAGTCCACAATCCCAGGAACCTGTCGTCGTCACCAAAGCCGGAAAGAGCTCGTCCCCCCCTCCCCCAGCCACAGAGCTAAGAGGTGAGGAAGAGGGAGGACCCCAGCCATAGAGCTAAGAGGTGAGGAAGAGGACGGACCCCAGCCACAGAGCTATGAGGTGAGGAAGAGGACGGACCCCAGCCACAGAGCTAGGAGGTGAGGAAGAGGACGGACCCCAGCCACAGAGCTAAGAGGTGAGGAAGAGGACGGACCCCAGCCACAGAGCTAAGAGGTGAGGAAGAGGACGGACCCCAGCCACAGAGCTAAGAGGTGAGGAAGAGGACGGACCCCAGCCACAGAGCTAAGAGGTGAGGAAGAGGACGGACCCCAGCCACAGAGCTAAGAGGTGAGGAAGAGGACGGACCCCAGCCACAGAGCTAAGAGGTGAGGAAGAGGACGGACCCCAGCCACAGAGCTAAGAGGTGAGGAAGAGGACGGACCCCAGCCACAGAGCTAAGAGGTGAGGAAGAGGACGGACCCCAGCCACAGAGCTAAGAGGTGAGGAAGAGGACGGACCCCAGCCACAGAGCTAAGAGGTGAGGAAGAGGACGGACCCCAGCCACAGAGCTAAGAGGTGAGGAAGAGGACGGACCCCAGCCACAGAGCTAAGAGGTGAGGAAGAGGACGGACCCCAGCCACAGAGCTAAGAGGTGAGGAAGAGGACGGACCCCAGCCACAGAGCTAAGAGGTGAGGAAGAGGACGGACCCCAGCCACAGAGCTAAGAGGTGAGGAAGAGGACGGACTCCAGCGTGTCGCGAGGTTAGCGTGTCTGACACAAAGTGATGAAGGAGCTCAGTCACGTGTTCCGATGTGATCTCCCCCTCTCGGTATCCAAACTTGCCAACAATTTGATCAGTAAACGGCACCGGTGGCCACGAGGACTAGATGTTAGGCTCATATTATCCAAGTCACGTGGTTTTTAGTCACGCTCAGCAGCCGTTCGAACGTTCTGTGGCTGGTTTTTGTTGCAAATCTACACATCAATTCCATTTTTAGGGAGCTCCGTCTTAGCAGCCTCCATACTTTCCCAGACTAACGTAAATAAAAAAGAAAGTGGATTTGCTAAGAACCAGAGGTCCCGGGTTCGATCCCCGGCATTTCCAGATTTCTCTGTGAAGCAGTGGGTCTGGCTCGGGGTCAAACTCGGGCCTCGTGAGGAGCTACTTGGACGAACAAGTATCCACTAGCGCGCTAATATCGTGTTGGAATAGACTGCCGAAGGCAGGGAGATAAAGAGTTTGATCGTGGTCGTGTGCACTGGGGTGGTTTTCCACTCTACCTCCACGCGAATACTGGTACACTTTCTCTAAATCAAGCCTTTCTAATTCCTAATCCATTTGTGTAATTAGTAGGCCTTGGACAGGTGCATAAAAGTAGCAGCTCCGGTCTATAAAACTGAGATTAGCGGCCCCAGGGTTCGTTGTGCTGACCACCTGACACTATCTATCCATAAAAGTTGGGACTATCTTTACCAACAGATGGCGTCAGCTTGGTGGGTTTACCGGAATGATGTCAAGGAGACTGATATAAAATCCTCCTATTATTTTTAAAAAAGGAAAATAATCTGTCTGGAAAAACTCCAAAAATGGTTGTCTAGATAAATTTTATTTTATATAAATTGCTGCTTCTCCTTTGAATAATTTTAATCGGAAATTTTCAGATTGTGGAGAATCCTAGGCTCAAGTCCAACACCTTAGTTCAGTGGTTAGCGTGTCTGTCTACCGAGTTAAGGGTCACATCTTCGATTCCCGGCCATGGCCGAGAAATGTTTCATTGTTGTAATGTGGGTTCCCCTGTCCAGAGAGATAATTAAACGGGTCTGGGGGCTGGATGTTGTGTCTGTTGTAGGTTTAAGTCGGTCAGTTCAGAAAATGCACGTTAAATACCTCCAATTAAATATCCTCAGTTCGATCAATTGGCGCGAAGAGACGAGAAATTATCCCCAAACCTTCTTTTTTTTTTAGTAAAAAGATCAAACATCCGTTCCGTGGATCAACTCTAATATTCTAAAGCAGGCGACAGGACTCTGCTTACGATTGAATTAATTTACTGCACTTTTTTTTTACTCGTTAAATTTTCATAATTAATTACTTCCATTAAAAAGGACCCCCACCTCCCTCAGGCGGTTGAAAAGGGGTGATAAAGGAGGGGTTGGGGGGAGGTTAAAGGCAAAAGAACGACAGACAGCGCGCGGAATAAAATAGCAATTATTACTAACTCTCTTTAAATCACATCACGGCCGGAACCATATTTTTCAGGAGCGGGGGCGGATTAAGAAGTCGTCATTAGTTTTTCTGATGTAACTCGAGGAAGCTCCTCCAGTCTAGAACAGTCTAGAACACGACAGATTTAAATCATCGCCCGTTTCATGGAGACGAGACGAAACGCGCAAAACAGACTTAAAACACTTCCATCGTTATCAGTCGCGAGCAAATGAACCCGCTCAGGTCGGTCGAACGCTCTAAAGGGCCACTCCCACCACTGGAGGTAGGAGTTAGGATCCCAGTCGGAGAACGTGGGTACATTTCTACTAAATGTAACCTTCCTCATCATTAACACATTAATGTAATTAGTAGTAAGACACATTGATAAGAAAATATACTTGTGTCTTAAACTTTATACTGAATCATATTTTAAAATTTAAACACTGTTGTCTTAGCACATTTTATAACGACATGTATTCAAACAACAGACATGTAAGTATATTTTATAACGACATGTATACAAAGAACAGATACATGTAGGGGTTAAAAGATCACTATTTAAAGTTGAAGATTAGGATTTTGTTTGTCAACTAACACTACTTATAGTTTTTAAATCATACATTGAGTGGCTTTAGGTTAAGAGAAAGGTTTGGATCAAAAAACAAAACACACTATAGTATCATATTATGCTGACATATCTGAATGTATCTCTGCTTACGTTATATGTGTGATTTACTCGCCAGCCTGTGTTGAAATACTGTCGCAATAGATCCACGTTTTATACTTACGCCGACACCCTTGCTATTTATAAACTATCCTGACGTCATTATATGAAGCAGCATAGTTTGAGACAAAGAGAGATAGATACATTTCCAGCTATTCCAGCTATGTTCGTCTTGTTTGGCTATCTTTGATCCCCTCACAGTTCCAATCAGCCCCTCCCCTACACACAGTTCTCATTTCGAGGTGTTATCTTTCTCTCAAACGTCCGCGTGGGTTTCTAGCGTAAATTAACGGCGATACCCGGCCCGGCTATTAAACAAGATATTAATTACAAGCATTAAAGGGGTTAGCTCTTTACTTCTTGCATCCATGTTGCGCTGTGTGCCTACAAACCGGGTGTTAAGTAGAGGTTTATTCTCAGAGTGGGTTTTAAACCCAGAACCTTGGTAGTCATGCCTCGGGTCAGGCCAAATGTTCACCGAGAACACGATAGTTAGTTCTATGATAATATTATATTTCAAACTATCGATTTATCACCCACCTTTCAGGTGTGTTTTCTTTAAAATGCCCCAATATAAAGTAGGGGATGAATTGGTTTTGAGGGTGACCTGGTAATCCAGGGGTAAGGTGTCAGACTTCTGTGCTGGGGTCCGGTGTTCAATCCTCGGTCCCGGCACAGATTTATCTGATCGCCAAACCCTTCCTTCACCTCTGACAAGACATCTTTGTGAATGTGTGGAATACCAGGCCTCCACCGTGGTTCGGATCCCACGTTAAACTGTAGGTTCTTCATTTCATCTCACAATCACCCTATCATTACACATTAGCGTAAATGCGTATATCCCGAACGGGTAGTAAGACGCGGTGCTAATAATAATAATAATAATAATAATAATAATAATAATAGTTTTTTAGCATCTAAATAAATATCTAAAAGTAACCCCAAATGAACCGCCTTCTATTTTGTGATTTAAAATCACTGTCGAGAATGTTGAGGAGACGAAATGAATGAGTCAACGATTTAACTCACCAAAAATATATTTCAAAAGGATTGAAAGGTTTTAAATTTCGTTTGAAAGAAATCGTCTGCCCGCCCCCTTCCCCAATATAATATAATCATACCAAACTAAAAGTTTAAATGGAAATATTATTTTGAGGCCTTTGATATAATCTAAAAACGCTTTCTAAATTCGTTTGTAAAAAAAAAAGCTTCATGGGCAAAAAAAAAATCTCCTCGTCCTCGTATCGGACATTTTTGAAAATCAATTGATGTTGTATCATCATTTTGATAGACCAAAGCAATATTACATACAGGGTGGTTCATGAGTGTGGATAGGGGGATAACATGTTTAGTTAGTATAGTTCCACTGGATTAAGATATGTTTGTCACTTCAAACAGCTACTATAGTCGAGCCACCAGTTGAACAACCTTTTCTGACAGTTCAAACCGTTACGAACGCCTCTAACCCACGGAGATATCCAACTGTGATTGGACTGGTTAGTTATTGTAGTCACGAACTGGTCAGTAACTGGTTGTTTTTTTATGTTTCCCACACGGTGCTAAGTAAAAGTGGTAGAATGTCAATCAATTTCGTACTATCTAGCGACAAGAACCCTTTTCAGTCTTATATCTGGTGACTCGAGTACCGGGCGGGTAGTAAGACGCGGTTCTAAATAAAGTTACTGGGTTGTGCTAGACAGTTGACAATATTTACAGCTCTGTCGGGTCGACGGAGTAAACGTCAACATCGTCTGGTCTGGTTTCAAGGTCGGGGCTCCAACACTCTGGCGGTCTTTCCTAAGCTATTCATCACTGTCCCTCCGCGCGAACGAGGGTGCATCTCCTCTCAATTCAACCTTCACTATCCCTACCCTATCAGATTAGTTAAGGCCGACCTCTTGGTTCTAAAGGTCCCGGGTTTGATTACCGGCGGTAACATAGGTATTTTACCAGAAGATGAATTGTACCTGTGGATGCCATGGTCTGGGTAGTTAGGTTCAAACTTCTACTGGCATAACATAATCGACATTAACGGGGTGAGGTAACCGCACCGCGTCTTACTACCCGTTCGGGTTATACGCACTTACGCTAATGTGTAATGGTAGGGTGATTGTGAGATGAAATGGAGGACCTACAGTTTAACGTGGGATCCGAACCACGGTGGAGACCTGGCATTCCTCACATTCACAAGATAACTTGTCAGAGGTGAAGGAAGGGTTTGGTAATCAGATAAATCTGTGGTGGGATCGAGGATTGAACCCCGGCCGCCAGTATAGAAGTCTGACACCTTACCCCTAGACCACCAGGTCACCCATTTGAGTGGAGAGAGAGAGAGAGAGAGAGAGTGGAAAATAGGTAAAAACCACCCTCAGTACACCCGACCGGGATCTAATGACGATCTCTGTCATCGGCAGTCTAGGGTATTAAGACCGTGCGGCCATCCAAGTGGGTCCCAATCTCAGAAGACGGTCACATGTCCGCCAAACCCAGGTGACACACGCTAACACTGACCGGTGATTAAATGACACACGTAACGTAAGCAGAGATAAATTCAGAGATGTCAGCATACAATTAATAATATGTTGTGATATTTGAACCTCGCTCTTAATTTAGGAATAAAATGGATAGTTTAGAGATTAAAAGCAACAAAATCCTTATATTCGATTTCCACTTGGCGCATAAAAAGCGACCTTCGCACGGCCACGATATTATATTATTTGCTAAAATATTGAGGTAATTATTTTGGCGGATACGTACAAGAAAGTAAAAAAAAAAATCGTATCAGACCCTCACACCAACAGAAGGAAGCAAGGTAGGGCGTAAGTTGAAGAAGGGTCGGAAGGGGGTTAGAACTAGATTGGAGGGGTAGGGGTAGGGGGGTAGTAGCCCCAAGGCTCAGCGACGGCCACGAGAGACCAGATTACTAGTGGCCCGGTTCAATCCCCTCTTGGCGAGATGAAATCAATAGCTTCACTTGGTCAGGGCACAGCAAACACACCGGCTTCTTCGTCTCTCTGGGGAAAACACACACAAACACACACACACTCATAATTGAGAAAAAAAACTTAAGTTCGTTCTTGGACAAGATCCAATACGAGTGGGATTTTTTTTTTATACGAGACTATTCGAAATGAAAGGGTCCACGGTTTCATTTGGAGCATTCAGCCGTTGGCAGCGCTAGTGTACTTAGACCGTCATAAACAAGTCCCTCTCTGTTTGGAGCAAGGAGCTTGAGATATATAGAGAGAAAGAGAGAGAGGGAGAGGCACGTCTAGAGATGCGGTGTCGAAGACAACAACAACAAAAAAGATCGATATCAACAGTTATCAACACCGAAAGAGTAAAACTTGATTCACAAGTCCGCGGAAGAATTGGGAACCGAATCCTTTTTGTTAAAAGGCTCAACAATTCACAAGATGGAGAAAGATATATGTTGACCCATAATGCTTCGCAACGCAAGACGTATGAACAACAACTTATTTAGTTTTCTACCGGATGAACAGATATTTTAGACCAATATCACGATGGATGTGTTCTAGTGATTGTGTTGTGTCTGGAAACAAATCAATAACGGAGCAATAACGGAGCAACGTTTAGCGAGTCATTTCACAACAGAGGATGCAGCTGTCCGAATGTACTTCAATTTGTAGGCGCATGCGTACTGATTTGTGTAGGTTCGTTTTTAAAATTATATTAGGTACCTCAAACAGATCAAGGGCAGAACCGAGAGAGCCGGAACAATTTCAACTCACACAGAGCAGAAAACGTGGACAACGCTGGTTTATTTTGATTGGCTCATAACTCATCACGTGACCCCCATTTCTGCTCTTGTTTATTGGCGAGCGTGTGAATAATACACCAATAGAAGGTTGGGTTAGTCACGTGGTCTAACGGGTCACTGTCTTATTGGACTGGATCCACAGTATCGGGGAGGTCGGAGTTCGAATCCTGGTTCCATTATATAGGTTACCAATTCTCCTTCCACGCAAATGCTCATGAATCCTCATCCCTGCCCAGCATGTCCCTAGGTTGCTACCACATCTCCGTCCCTAGGTTGCTATCACATCTCCGGCCCTAGGTTGCTACCACATCTCCGGCCCTAGGTTGCTACCACATCTCCGTCCCTAGGTTGCTACCACATCTCCGTCCCTAGGTTGCTACCACATCTCCGTCCCTAGGTTGCTACCACATCTCCGGCCCTAGGTTGCTACCACATCTCCGTCCCTAGGTTGTTACCATATCTCCGGCCCTAGGTTGCTACCACATCTCCGTCCCTAGGTTGCTATCACATCTCCGGCCCTAGGTTGCTACCATATCTCCGGCCCTAGGTTGCTACCACATCTCCGTCCCTAGGTTGCTACCACATCTCCGTCCCTAGGTTGCTACCACATCTCCGTCCCTAGGTTGCTATCACATCTCCGGCCCTAGGTTGCTATCACATCTCCGGCCCTAGGTTGCTACCACATCTCCGTCCCTAGGTTGCTACCACATCTCCGTCCCTAGGTTGCTACCACATCTCCGTCCCTAGGTTGCTATCACATCTCCGTCCCTAGGTTGTTATCACATCTCCTTCCCTAGGTTGTTATCACATCTCCGTCCCTAGGTTGTTATCACATATCCGTCCCTAGGTTGCTATTACATCTCCAGCCCTAGGTTGCTACCACATCTCATATCATTTTGAGGTTCACTAAATGAAGTCAAGAAACGGACGAAATAAAATTAGGGTTGCCCCTGATATAGCGAAACACTCACGTCGCACAGAGCTACAGAGGTGTGGGGAGGAAGTATTCAAACTTGATCCAGGGGCAGATTTGATCCGGGGAATTTCATTGGAAATGGATCGTGGGTAATTATTATCAGATATTAGAGTAGAGAGGTGGATGGCAATTAACCGTCGATACACATGTCCGTCTGTCCGCTTGGAGCAGAGGATTGGGGGGAGGGGGTCTCATGTGGTGCGTGGGTAGCGAGGAGGAGTAGCAACCCAAACCACAAGGCCCTGCCCGATCTCATGCGACTAGAGCCCCACAGAGACTAGAGCAGTGGCTGAGTGGTCAGGGGGTACCTTCATAGCTGAGTGGTTATTAGAGTTATTCTTGCTGTGGCTGAGTGGTTCTTCTAACCTCCCTCCACGCTAATAAGGGATTTCTGCCCTATTCTTCCTATACGCGTATATTAACGGGTTAGGGATGAGGATAAAATATATTTAGAGGAAATGTACATGCGTTTGCGTGGAGTAAATGTAGGAGAACATTTAGGGAAAATAATACCCTCAGTATAACCGATCAGTATTCGCACCCCGGTCTCCCCGTCAGCGGCAATCCAATCAAACATGAGTGTGGACCTAGAGAACGTGTGGCCACCAATGCAGTTAAAAGTGCGAGGGAAAGAGGGGGAGGGTTGTCAAGTGTTGTCACTGCAGTCTCTGACGTGCGAGGCGCGTCACCTAGAGCGGTAATTACTCTCCGGGAAGCACCTGGAGGGACTTCAAAAGGACACGGAGAGGAGTGGGAGGAAGAGGGGGTGAGGTAAGGTCCTCTTTGATGTCCACACAGGACCTGTCCGCGGCGCACATGGGCGAGTATGGAAATGTTCGCGTTTTAATCCCCCGTAGCCCCGGGAGGGTATCAAACTCAAGACCCTGTTCTCAAAGAGGGCGAACACCGGGGATATTGTTTTAGTTTAATTAAGGGACTCGTCGGGCGCTTGTATTTCCTCATCCAGCACAAAGAGCGTACACACATCTTAAGCCAGTCTGTAAGTCTAGAGAAGTAACCAAGTGTTGCAGGCTGTTGGGTGATGACTCAAGTTAAGTTAGCTTGTAAGTCATGAGCAGATAAAGCTTTGTATTTAGAAAGTGTAAACAAAGTTCACACACAAATTTACCCATTTTTCTTTGGCTGTTTGGTAAGCTTATTTTAACTAGTGATTTATATATAACTTAACCTAGAACAGCATTACAACATCTAAAACTAAACCCTGACACGACTACACATACGAAGTTTTACGAACACACACGAAGTTTTACGAACACACACGAAGTTTTACGAACACACACGAAGTCTTACGAACACACACGAAGTCTTACGAACACACACGAAGTCTTACGAACACACACGAAGTCTTACGAACACACACGAAGTCTTACGAACACACACGAAGTCTTACAAATACACACGAAGTCTTACGAACACACACGAAGTCTTACGAACACACACGAAGTCTTACGAACATAAGCGAGGTTCTCCGAGTTGTTTATTGGTACGATTACAACAACTTAATAACCTACTCTAGCAACTAAACTAACGCAATTGGGAGGGACGAGTATGGTACAGTCTGTAGACCCCATACCCTCCCTTTACCTCTCCCCAAGGGGGCCCCATTGTTTCTCGCGTGCCAGCGTGTGCCCCTGGATTGATTTTGAACGCGGTTTGAACTAACCGGCGCAATGTTTGCCCGCCTTATTAAGAATACAGCGCATGCCCGTTAACGTTTACAAACTTGATGTGGATGAGGGGGTGAGGTGGAGACTACGATAGAACCACTGGGGAGAGTTGATATCCCACCAAGTTGTGGGCCTGCCACCCCCTCCCTCCGTCTCTCGCCATGAATTATTGAAAATAAGTATTAAATCAACCGGCAGTGCACCGACTCATTTCCATTCGTTTGTTCAAACATTCGACTAACGTCACTTCTAAGTGATTTGAAATTCCACGACAGTTTTTATGGGGGGAAGGGGGGGGGGAATAATTCGACTGTATGGGGAGGGATGGTCGGTGGGTTGTTGCCAGGGCAAGCAAGGATTATTTATTTAAATTATTTAAAATATCATATTGTGAAAATTGAAAATTGACATCTGGACACGGGAATTGAACTCGGAACCTTTGGCTTGGTACGCCAGTGCTCTAACCACTGAGCTATCCCGTGCCCAGGGTCGTTCTTCACTAATTTATAATAATTCTAAGCCAACTACCGAGTTGAAGGTGAGCTGCCTGGTCTGACAGCTCGTGATCTTAATGAATCACACATTTGTTGCCGACCATTTCCACACGTCCATCACAGACTCTGCCTTAAAATATGAGAGTAATGACCCTGGGCACGGGACGATTCCTGGATATCAATGGGGTAGAACATTGTCGTACTAAGCTTAAGGTCCCGGGTTCAATTCCCGTGTACAGTTGTCATTTTTCAATTTTCAGAACTTATAAACCAACTTTGGTCCAGAACCGACACACCACCCAGTCCCCCGGCCGTTAATTTACCGAGAAGTGATAAAAGAGCAGCCCTGATCATGGCGAGGAACGAGCCCGAGACCCCTTAGTTCAGTGTACAGACGCGCTAACAGCCAAGCTAAAGTGTCAGAGACACTCGGGGTAGACAGGACTGCTGATGACGGAAAGACCTGAGGTTCAAATCTCGGTCGGGTATGTAGAGGTAGTTTTTTCCTAAATGATTTTTCACGTTCCCTCCACGCAAATGTGGGTACACTGCCTTTAATTTCGGCCTTATATTATTATTATTATTATTATTACCTGTGCGTACAGCCCAGACGGGTAATGAGACGCAGTAATAATTTTAAAAAACTTCTTTTTACGTTATTAATTTCTAAAATTTGAACTACGGGGTTTCAATCTCATTTGAAAGATGGCAGTGTTTCAATATTCTACCTCCTCCTCCTGGCCCCTTATCGTCTCTCCACACCGAATAAGGAGGGGGGAGAGGGGAATAAGGCACCCGGACCCATTCCTACCAACATAAATACGCAGGTGGGCCAACCTTACCAACGTACATACAAATATCAAAAATTCTCTGGCAAATAAAGCGAGCGAGCACATTTCCCATAAACCAGACTACAAACAAACAAACAAACGGCGAGTTTGTACGGCGAGAGTCGAGGTGTCAGCCAACTTTACCTAACAGCAGCAGAATGTATTCAGAGCCGAGGATTGGGAAGGGGAGGGGGCTACAAATTGGTTTTGTTTCTTGGGAGCTCCACCCCACTGAGGGGGAAGAGGAAGGTGGGGGGTCTTAAAAGGCCGCATTACATGATCATCTTGCAGCGCTGCGAGCTGACAAATCTGGGCTACCTATTACACACGAGCTGCATTCTGACGAATGATCATCTCTCCACTCAGTGGAGAGAAAGTTATTTTATCGTCCGCACTTGGTTTGCTGGTTAAATTTGTGCCAATATGTCTCGTCAACAAGAAGACGAAGAGCTGTTTATGTTGTACGAACACTAGCAAAGTTTGAAATATCGTAGTGTTGTAAAACACAGAAACAAACGTTTGTGGAGTCGAAATTTAGTGTTAAAACGGAACAATGTGTCACATACTGTCACGATTTTACCTGTATTAGATGCTGATGACTTCCGAAACTACTTAAACGTATGAATGAAGACACCTACAAGCATATTTAGTCTATAGTCTAATATAAACACAGTGAGCGTGATTCACAAGAACGAAAATGTTGAGAAAATGGATCCTCTGGTCTGGTACTACCTTATCTCGACCAGGCGCACGCATGCGCAGTAAAACATTCGACAAGTTGGAAGCGCAGAAAGCGATTACACGGTGCAGAAAGCTGTCGTCCGATCAGAAAATATCAAACTCGTTTGATATTTGCGCTGCCAACTTTCTGATACGCGCACCGATCACTTAGGTATTTACACGATCATCTTGCAGCGCTGCAACCTGCTCCGTGTAATGCGGCCTTTACATCGCTCAGTCTGTGGAAAGGTACTGATGTAACGTTGTCCAGGGGTGTGGAACTTAACTTAAGCCCAACAAAACCTTGGTGACCCTTGGAGTAGTTCCCCTCTCGGGAAAAATATCCAAGATACCAGCCGAGAATCGAACCCCTAGGTTCGTAGTCCGGTGCATTGACCACTATATCACGGGGCCGATTACCGTTGGAATGAATGGTGTGACCTTTTGCCAACGTTATCAACGATAAATTAATTTTTTTTAGTCCTTCTAAAAGGATCTTCTGATAACAATTTGACTATAAGTCTGCGTTTACTTTGAAAATAACAAGATGCCGTTGGCAACGAAAGAAAACCAACTCTAAAGCGAGGTTGAATGGGACAAAAAAAAGTACGTCATAGCTTTTGGGCTAAGAGGTAAGAACTCGTTATGACGTCATAGATTAACTGGGCAATGGTGTGGGCTTAGGAAAGATACGCCCGGGAAACATTAGAAACTTTTACTAACCTTATATTCCACTCGCCCGCCTAGCCAAACACATATATAGAAGTTAGTATTTTCCTTGATTTCTCTCTTTAGATGGCAGAATATAGCGAGCCATTATATCCTCTCATACAGTGACTTCAACAGCCAGAATATAGTGAGCTGTAACTTCTCTCATACAGTGACTTCTATAGCCAGGTCCCTTACAGAATATAGCGAGCTGTAATATCCTCTCATACAGTGACTTCTACAGCCAGGTCCCTTACAGAATATAGCGAGCTGTAATATCCTCTCATACAGTGACTTCTACAGCCAGGTCTCTTACAGAATATAACGAGCCATGATCTTCTCTCATAGAGTGACTTCTACAGCCAGAATATAGTGAGCTGTAATCTCCTCTCATACAGCGACTTCTACAGCCAGAATATAGTGAGCTGTAATATCTGCCTTCCCCTATAAAGTGATTTCCCATACTCTCTCCAAGAGAATCCTGAAGAATTTCCTCTTAAGATGTTAACGTGCAGTGCAGAGACGAGACGGAGCAGTTTTTCCAGCAATGTTTACTGATAACTTATAGGATACTAGATAGCTGTTGCCCGCGGCTTTGCTCGCGTGGAAGTTGATTATATATTATTATTATTATTAGCACCGCGTCTTACTACCCGTTCGGGTTAAACGCACTTACGCTAATGTGTAATGGTAGGGTGATTGTGAGTAGTTCTTAACCAGTTTCACCAAGACCCAAAACCACCTTAGTTCATCCCCAAGAGTCGCTTTCAAACGGGCGCCCAATCTCCACAATAAATTAGTCAAACTAACAACGGATCTTACCCGTGCAGTAACCCCCGTTGCAATACAGCTGGAATCCACTTACTAGCTACATCGTTCAATAGCCAAGTTACTAAATTGGAATACAAAATCCCTGGTCATTACAACTTTAAAACAAATAAGTTGATATATTAACTACAGAGCAAATCATGTGATGCAAAATATATAGGCCTCACTACAGAGTCTCTCGGACAGCGAATGAACAATCATCGTTTCGACACAAACCACAAAGATCTGGACAAACCTGTACACAACCAGGACTTTCAAACCTGCTACACCACCAAAATATTAAGAGCATTTCCCAAACATTGGAACAGTTCTCAACTCAAACCATGGGAACTAGCCTACTAAAATATTAACAACAGTATTATTATTGGTATTATTTCAATATATATATATATATATATATTTGTATTCACAGCCCGAGGTTTGAGAAATTATTTTTTACCTCGATAATATTTGGCATGATGTTTCAAACAGTTTATTTTTTAATATAGCCTTTGTGTAAAGTTTATTTATTACCTCTTCTCCTTTTGTTTGATAAAAGCGACAATGCCGAAATATTTACTCAACCTAGGTGTAATTGTGTGTGTGTGTGTGTGCGTGTGTGTGTGCGTGTGCGTGCATGTGTGCGCACGTGTGTGTGCGTGCATGTGTGTGCGTGTGTGTGTGCATGTGTGACTATTTCTACTATTGAAGATAGAAAGGTTTTATCGTTATGCTTTGGATCCTTCCCACGTTTTTCCTCTTCCCTGGGTGGGCTTTCCTTTACTTTACACTTACTTGTTTATTTATTTTTAAATCAGTTTCTCTCAATTCCTATTATGATAAAACTATTTATCCACTATTGCAACTGTCTCTCTGTTCCCAGATCTTCTACCTCATCTGTGCCAGCTCACTCAACAAATTGCTGCTAAATAAGGAATTATGTAATTGGTCTAAGGGAATACATATCAGATACAATCTTCCCAAGTTGGAGCAGTGGGTTCGAGACCACTTGACGCAGGTAATAATACCGACAAGGTGGACGAGTTAAAATCCATATAACTTTTCTTTGATAAAATAAATAAAATATTACGCCAGTAGTCAGCAGAAACATTTAATTTAATTTTCTGCATCTAGTATTAATTTTTAAATAGTTCTGAATATTTGTCATTAGTAGAGTTGTCGCGATTGACTTGGTTACGTCTTGGTATTGAGTGTTTACGACCAAGTGGTTCTGACCAAAGTGGGGTGCAAACACGATTTTGAGATGTTTTTCATAAACAGAAATGGTAGTTGTAGATAGGTAGGTAGGTTGTGTAGATCTAACAGCTGGTTGTTGAATTTATGTAATCCTATTACGTGGACTGCAAATCAATGGAAAATGACTTATTTAATTTCATTATTAGTTTGGGCTTATTTTGACCTAGTCGTAATATTTAAACATTTCAAGCTAAGCATATCATCCCATAAACAACATTAAGTAAACATGAAGTATGTATGTAACATTAAACAGGCCTAGATCATAAAGTACTTTATTTTACGGTTTTTAAGTACTTAATGTCATGTTTTTATAGCTTGTAACTGCTGTCAATTTTAATTTGCAAAAACTTAAAATCCATAGACTACAAAGTTATACTAGTTTGAATCTAACAGGAAGTGGTGATATTTTGAAATTGGCACATTGGGCGCTACCATACTGTTTGGTCTGGTTGAGGAAAGCTTTACCAAACCAATCTCTGGAATTTAATAAAATTGATGTAGTCCTAAACATCGATGGCCTAAAGGCATAGTGTAAATTGAACAAAACTTTTCCTATTTATGTCACATTATTTATATTACATTCATATTCATATTTGAAAAATGTTATTTCTAAGTGTAAAATATTAAAATAAACATATTTAGTTTAGTTTGGCCGAAAAAAAAAAAATTTATACAGAAACTGCATGTGTAGTGAGCTAATTTAGTATTTAATTCCTCCCACGTTAAAATGTTGATATTTTCAACGTGTATGATGGTTGTATATTGTTCTCAGGAGACAAATGTACTGGACACACTCCAGCCATGATCCAAGCAGCTCAACTTCTCCAGGTCAATAAACAGACCGAGAATGATGCTAAGCGTGTTTGTGACACGTGTGACAAGCTGTCCATGACTCAGGTGAGTGTGATTGTATTACATTGCTGTGTGGTGTAGCTTGTAGTCTAGTAAATTATATTTAGTTTCACCCGCTTCGGTGACCTTACTGTTTAAGGTGCGACTCTCGCAATAGACTAGACTGCTGATGACAGGGAGATCGTGGTTCGATCCCTGTCGGGTATACTGAATCAACCTTCCTCATCTCCTAAGCCATACATAGGTGTAAAACTCTAAAGAGTAGTAAAAGGGGGTGCTAAAAAACCAATCTTTGTATCAGTAATTATATGGGAGAGAGTCAAAATACAATTTACAAGAAGTGTGTGTGTGTGTGTGTGTGTGGGTGGGTGGGTGGGTGTGTGTGGGTGGAAATTCAAGCCTGTTAAATGAAGTTTCTGAGAAGTACTAGATTAGTGACAAGAATGGATAGGACGAGAAATGAGAGAGAGGATAGAGAAGTCACGACTAGGGTGATACAGCCATTGGAGGAGAATATAGGAAATTGAAATGGGGGCCTAAGTGGAAGAAGTGGAGCCGCTTATGTTCCAAACACACCTGGAGACTGTTCGATTATTATCACCATGAGAGATGAGCGTGGCCGGTTTCTACGGTGATTACTTAGAAAACTATTTCAATTCACTCACATGGTTTATGGTTTATTCATATCCACCCATCTAATTCAAATTTAAGTTTTAAAAATTAATTTAAAGAACACTGCATAAGACAAACTGGTCTTGTTATTGAAATGTGGGACGGCTTAGGCTAAAACTGTTCTCATTATATTACAATAAACACATTTCTCTATCATTTAGTATAATTTAACACCAATTAAAAGTTAAATATTGGTAAGTAACTTTGTTTAAATGATTTTTACATGATCATATTTTTTGGTTTATTATTTTTTTAAATCTGCAGACAAAGCATAAACCTAGAAAATATGATTGAGAATAATTATCCTTTCATTTTTCAACATACATATTGTTCTATCAAGATGAGCCTCTCGTGAAAACTCAAGGCAGTGATGCCAAGCGTTGCGCTGTGACTAACAGATGTTCGCAGGAAAAATATCAACTCGGCTATGTTCATTTATGAAATCAGTTGTGTGAATACGATGTGTTTTCGATGGAATCCATTTCTGTAAAAAGAGATCGAATAAAATAAAATAGAAAACTACTTTATTTCTCAACCAGACGAAAGAAAAATAAATGTCCTGATCTTATGAATTAGATTTTTTTAATGTGTTATTGTTTCTGCATGGAAAATACCATTTTAATACTGTAATTTATAATTTATCCATTAATTTTATATCATGATCGTAGAATACCTAATTAATATAATTACGGGATCCACTTTGATAACTGTGTGCAATAAACTGGACTGCCAAGGAGGGGAATCGGGGTTCAATCCCAGTTGGGTGCTATGGGGTTGTTAATCCTAAACTGTTTTCCACTCACCCTCCACGCAAATGTGAATGTATGTCATCAAAAAGCAACCTTACTCTTCTCTAACACATTGGCATAAAACCTACACGGGCTCGGTTCATGGAGGTGTACCCATCAAACACTTTGGCCCTACCTTTGGTAATCTGATATGTAAACAGTCCATAATTTGGTATTGATAATACAGGGTTACGGACTATTGGAAATATTAACAAGAAATACACTTGTCACAATAAACTATTTTGCTATCATTTATAAAGCTGGAGGGGAAAGGGGAGTGGGGGCACCACTATTGACCACCACTATTTTAAAATTAATAACATTGTTCCATATTTCATTTTGACAATTATTATTTGATAAAATTAATTAATCACAAATATCATTTTTACTTTCTCGCACCCCTCAGGTGCCGCAGCATGCAAAGTCAAAGAGATGGAAATAACGTAAGCTATGGAGAGGAAGGGGGAGGGGGGAACACAAATGTAAAGATTATTTCCATGTCATTTTTTTGTTTTTGTGATATTAGAAATGCTTCACTTATTTACTTCAATGTTATCCGTAAATTTACTTATCCGTAAATTTACAATAATGAAGTAGGGTGGAAAAGAAATACGGTAAGTCTATTTTCGTTTCGTAAAGATCTATTGTTTCAATCCACAATTACCCAATAGTCACTTTATTGCGCATAATTTATGCTGTACAAACATGTATGTACATGTTTATTTACATGTTTTCTGTAAAATCAATAGAAACAGCTTAAATGTCATTTTAAATACTTTGTTAAAATTTATTTAGGGAGCACATGAATCAATAAATGAAGCAGAGATTAGCTATGTTGTCTGTTGAGCTACTGCCCGTATCAATGTTGGTTTAGTCTCTTAAGTGCTAATATTGATAATTGATTAGAGATTTGTTTATAATATTTATAAATATTGTTTTATTTAATTCAAATTATGGTTGTATAGTAATGCACTTATGGTGGTTTTTCCTCATTAGGTTAACTCTCTTATCTCTCTGGCAAATTTGGGTACACTTCCTCTAAATTCAACCTACCTACTCTATATTATTACGTATTATAAAAGAATGTCATTTTTTTTTTATAATTTACAATTGAAGCGTAGGCCGTAACAACGTTGTAAGTGAGTTAGTGAATGGAAGCAAACTATTTCAAAAAGAAATAGGGATGCAGGGAAAGAGTGTGTGAGTTCCAGAAATGTACAGGTACTTAAAACAACATTGTGAGACCTTGGTGGTGGGTACTGTGTAGTGCCACAAATAAGTAGGGCTGAGGGGGGGTAAGTTTCCAACTAAAGCCTGTCTATTATTAGTGAGCCAGACAGAGGGGTTTTAAACTAAAGAACCTTTAAAGGAGTTTTACATCCAAAGAACATTTGAGGGGTTTTAAACCTTGAGAACATTTAATTTAAGGGGTTTAAGCTTTTTTTTATAAGTCTCACTACACGAGCTCATTGATTAATATACATTTAATAACTCAAATTTGGCATAGTTGTCTAAATATTTTTTTATAAATTTAATACGGCACAAATATATGTTTCAGGGCCGAATTTGCGCTTGCAATAAAGGCTGTTTTGCAAATGAAGGGAGTGCTCAGGAAAAGGACTTATTCGCGAAGTTTTGCTCAATGGACTACAATGCGCAAACATCATTTCTAGCCAATGATGTTGTTGAAGTTGTAGATCCGACAAGGCGTAGAGTAGTTGAAGAAGCAGTATCCCGACGTCAGTGCACGGTTCTTTACTGGCTAAAACATGGCATGGGAAAAGTTAGAGTTAGTAAAAAAAAATGTTTACGACACATTTCAAGTCACTCCTAGACGTCTTCAGATACTTGTTGATAAAATCAAGAGCAATACAGAATTAGTTGATAAGCGAGGAGTTCACCATAACCGGAGGAGTTCACCATAACCGGCCTCGTTGTGTTGCTGATAGAGTTAACACCAACACATAGAATCATTTCCAAAACAAGAAAGTCATTATAGTAGAGAAAAGAGCTCTAAAGACTGCCTTCCTTCAGAGTTAAATCTAAAACTAATGCACAAACTATTTACAGAAATATTTCCTGAATGCAATATTTCACTACGAACATACTCTGATGTATTCCACAGTGATTACAAGCTACGGTTTGGGTTTCCTCGTTCTGACACATGTGTAACATGTGATAGATAAGCTCTTTGTTAAATTATGCGCATGTGAGGACGAGAAAGAAAGACAGCACATATTGATAGAAAGTGAACTGCATCACAGGAAAGCAGAATCTGCTTATAGAAGTTTACAAGAAGATACCAATTTAGCAAAACAAACCCTCAGTTACATGTTTTGTTTACAGATTTGCAACAGGTCTTGTTTTGTCCCACTTTGACACACTCATCAGTGTTTTACCAGAGACAATACTCTTCTTACAACTATTGTGTTCATGATGCGGCCACCCAAAACGCTACAATGTTATGGCATGAATCGATAGGGCATAGAGGATCCTGCGAGATAGCATCGTGTCTTTTAAAGTATGTAAAGGACAACTTTCAACTATTAGAAGGGTCAGAGCGAAAACTGGTTGTTTGGTCGGACCGGTGTGAGGGGCAAAATAACAACTACAGAATGCTTGTAATGTTTCAAATCTTAATTTTGTCCAAATACTTTACTCAAACGGACCAAAAGTTTTTAACAAGTGGACATAGTTTCCTACCCAGTGACAGGGATTTCTCGCTTATAGAAAAGAGCAAGAAGAGAACAACTATAAATGTGCCTTTTGACCGGGTTGAAATGATAGTTAATTCACGGCCCAGTAAGCCATTTATGGTTACTCTAATGGAAAGAGAAGATTTCAAAGATTTCTCACCAAACAAAAAATGTCTGAGGAAAGACTCCTCACTGAAAATAACAGACGTCATGTGGCTACAGATGTCGAATGATGACCCTACTGCAATTCGAGTAAGGAAGTCTCACAATGTTCTTCAGCCTTGGGTGGCACATTCGTTGTTCAAACCCAGGAAAGGAAGGCATGTCCAGAATATTCTTCCACCATTGTGTGACATTGATCTTTTAAAGGCAGTTTATCCTACGTCACTTCCTATCAAAGAAGAAAGATCTAATGGAAATGTGCCAGTTTCTTTGACCAGAGTACCGAAAGTTCTATACAGATCTGTTAGTTACAACATAAAGTGTTTAGTGTTCATGCAGATGCTACACAAACAAGTGCAGTAATAGGCTGTTAATGTTATACTATGTATATGTAAGTAATATGCATTATTTAATTTTTGACTAAACCGAGGAGGATTAACACCATGAGTGGGATAATAGAGCATTTTAAAATTACATGTATCCAAATATTAGACACTGTAAAAGTTATGCCAACAATCTACTCTTTCAAACAATAGGTTTTCGTGTAACAACGTTGTATGTCACTGTACATATAACGTTGTTACATTGCTAATTGCTTTTTTTTTTGTTGAAAACTCACACATACTGAAACATACTAACGTAGAACACCTATATAATGACTTATGTATGTGTAATAACTTACCAAGGATACTTATAAAAATGTAGCATTTAAATTTGGTCTCCATATTAGTTTTTCATTGTTTCCCAAAAGTTTTCAAAATGTCGCTTACAACGTTGTTACGGCCTACGCTTCAATTAGATCAGTGGTACGGGTGGTCGTTAGGATACCGACCTATCACCTTGCACACCCCAAAGCCATCAGTAGTATAACAGCTGCTGCTGCAGATGTAAATAAACTAATGTAACTTTAAAGTATCATTTTTCTTACCAAAAATTTATTTTATCTAAGTAATTTTTGCTTTGTTTTTATGCTTATCAGAGTTATTTTGAAAAAATAAAAGATCTTGATTCGTGAGAACAGTTAAATAAACTTTAAAACCGTTCCCCAGACGACAGACCTCTACTTTGTAACTACCGCGTGTGAGGGGCGAAGGAATAATAACTCCCTCACACGCGGTAGTTCGCGAACTGGCGGAGGAGAACTAAATTGAAAGATGTAGGTCGGTCGCGAAAGACTGAGCTACAGCCTGTATTTCTATCGCGAACAACTAAAATAACTATAATAAGTAGTTCGCTAACTAGTGAACTAGATAAATGAACTAACTGTCTTTGAACTGTTCTCAACAGTGAACTGTACTGCCCCTCTCCAAACTCGGCGCGACTTGAAATAACTTCAGCTTTCCATTTTCTACGCGACAATATCACCTTGTCCATCGCCTGAAGCTGTGTCTCAACTGTTTCGACCTTGTCTCATCGCCTGAAGCTCTGTGTCTCAACTGTTTCGACCTTGTCCATCGCCTGAAGCTCTGTGTCTCAACTGTTTCGACCTTGTCCATCGCATGAAGCTCTATGTCTCAACTGTTTCGACCTTGTCCATCGCATGAAGCTCTATGTCTCAACTGTTTCGACCTTGTCCATCGCCTGAAGCTCTGTGTCTCAACTATTTCGACCTTGTCCATCGCCTGAAGCTGTGTCTCAACTATTTCGACCTTGTCCATCGCCTGAAGCTGTGTCTCAACTATTTTGACCTTGTCCATCGCCTGAAGCTCTGTGTCTCAACTATTTTGACCTTGTCCATCGCCTGAAGCTCTGTGTCTCAACTATTTCGACCTTGTCCATCGCCTGAAGCTGTGTCTCAACTATTTTGACCTTGTCCATCGCCTGAAGCTCTATGTCTCAACTGTTTTGACCTTGTTCCATCGCCTGAAGCTCTGTGTCTCAACTGTTTTGACCTTGTCCATCGCCTGAAGCTCTGTGTCTCAACTATTTTGACCTTGTCCATCGCCTGAAGCTCTATGTCTCAACTGTTTTGACCTTGTCCATCGCCTGAAGCACTGTGTCTCAACTATTTTGACCTTGTCCATCACCTGAAGCTGTGTGTCTCAACTGTTTCGACCTTGGTTCTCAACATTCCAAAGTTTACCCATGAGTTTATCTCAGCACAGTCATCCCCAACATTGTTGGTTGTTGGATGATGGATTATAATGCAAACAACCCCACTCCCAGCCTCCCGTCTGTCTAGAGGGCAGGTAACGCGTGCGCGTGATCGGGTTACAAGTCGTTACACCCTGCGCCCCTCCCCTCAACACCCCCTGTACGAAACCCACCAAGTATGCACCACCCGGCACCACACGTGCTACCATTCTGGCAACCAGCACGTTTATTGGCAGCTTGACTCTACCTAGAGGGGGTTCGAGTCCCCGATACAGTTTAGAAGGCGGATAGCGTGCGTGGGAACCAACACGAAACATGTCACAGAATAAGTTGTGTTTTGTCTGGTCCGTACACCTTCAGCGCTAACAGAACACAAAGTTAACATTGATAAAACCCGCCTCGGTGGCGTAGTTAGCTAACGCGCTAGTTTCGTATTGAGCTCGACTTTCGAAAACGGGGAGATCGAGGTTTGACTCTCGGTCGGGTGAACTGAGGGGGGGTGTTTCTTAAATGGTTTTCCACTCTCCCTCCACGCAAACGCGGGTTCATTTCCTCTAATTTCAACCTTTCCTATTCCTAATCTATTAGCGTAATTAGTACTTAAGCGTATAACACGAACGGGTAGTAAGACGCGGTGCTAAATAATAGTAATAATAATTAATATTTTCGTTCACTAAGTTAGGCTACTTCTTTCAGGCTTTAAATATTTATTAATTATCAATCATTTTATAATCTGGCCAAGTTGGAGACGCAGGGAACGCGAGAAAAGACACTGTTTTTGCAGTTTTTATAGGAAAACTTTTTTTGTCAAAATAAAATAAAAAATTCTCTTAAAGAAACACAAGAGTTTAACTTTCTTCACATGTTGATATCATCAGTTGTTGAATATCTTTAATGATCATTGCGGTATTATATGAGATCTTTTTTAAATGAAGAGAAAGTTGTCATTCATTTCCAGGACCTCCTCCACAAATATTCAACAACTGTTGATATCACCGGGGGGATAAAATTAAACTAAACGTTGCTACTGGAGAAAGGTTTGATTTATTTTAGCCTAAAAGTTGTTTTTTTGTGTAAAAAGTGTAAAAATGTTTACCTCAACTCGCTTACAGCTTCCATCCTATCTTAAGAGGCCTCCTCTATCCATGACAGCGAAAGACAAAGTTTATTTATGAATTACGACTGATGCCTTTTTTATTTTTTTGACCTTTTTTTATTAAGATAAAGAAGGGCGAATTAGCCCTTTACTCGGCTGGAAGTCGCAGAGAGTAGAGACTACCGATAGAAAGTTCGCCTCTAAAAAAGTTTGGGTCGCTGTAGCTTTCTCCAGTTGGAGACATATTTCCAGTCATATAAAACACTCTCAGCGCTCATTCTCTTGTTAGCTCGAGAGGAGGGGGGGGGGGACTTTTCTTGCCTCGTTAACTTGCCAAGGATACTTATAAAAATGTAGCATTAAATTTGGTCTCCATATTAGTTTTTCATTGTTTCCCAAAAGTTTTCAAAATGTTGCTTACAACGTTGTTACGGCCTACGCTTCAATTATACATAAGATTGGAGGAGGGTGGGGTCTTTTTACTGTTGTACATGTTACAGGCTAATGTTGGTAAAGCTAGTTTTACAATAGGAATTTTTAGTACTAATAATTCGTATCTGGCTGATGTAATACAAAAATGAAAAGTAAAAATCACAATTTCTTAAGTAACCATTGTAGCTCTCAGACACTGTACTCACCCCTCATAACTTGGGTTAAGTCAGATGCTGAGGAAATGATCTACGTTCTACGGTGTGTCTGTTGATAGTTTTATATCCAGTGTTCGTCATTGAGGGTGAAATGGGAAGTGGGGAGGGTTGATAGGGTGGGGTGTTACCACCCATTTCTCCTCCACTCCTTCCTCCCCCATCGAAATGTGTCTTCCTCCAGTTTGTTAAGGCCATATGTACTTTTTTGAATTTAGTTTTAGGCCACACTTTTTGAAATAAAATTTTGAAAATCGAAATTTAGCATCTTTAATACGATACCTATTCGATAAAGCTGGGATTTTAGCGTGGGTATAAACATACTCTATATAAATATACTTAAAGTTCCCTTAAAATCAACACATTTCAACAATTGTTTATTAATACTTATTTCATCTATAAATATTAAATATTAGTATTCATGCGATTTATAGATGTGTATACTTAAGATTAAAAAAATATTCAAATTTAAATATGCAACGTTTTACTGAATAACTTGATTTACGTATGCCATAAAAATAAGCACTGAAATTCTAAGTTGGCTCACGGGATAAAAACTTTGTAGGGAAATGTAGCTCAGTTGACAAGAACGGGTGATAGCCCGATAGCCCGCCTCCAGCTGTATTATCACAGACACACAAGTAATCTGCAGTCCTTGCAAGATTTCTGTTTGAACCATCATTCACAAGTTGTCTCTTGAAATAGTTAGTGTGATACCGATCTTTATACCACTGCCAGGGTTATTTCATTATTGAAACATGTTGTAGTAACTTTTAGATTTGTGTTTTATTTGTGATCTCTGTGAACTGTAAAGAAACTATATATAATTATTAAAATAATAAACAATGGTTCCTTCCATCACAACCTGGAAAACGTCAAGCTTAGAAACTGAGAATGAGCATAATGTATTATATATGCAGATAGGCTTTATGTTTATTTTATATGTTAGAGGTTTCCAGAATCTGTAACACAGAATAAACAATCCAGTAAACAATAAATGGCTGTAAGCGATCGCCCAAGGTTTTGACCCATCACATATCAAGAATGATGAAATAAATACTTAACATTGGAAAGAACCTTTTACAGCCATTGTATAAAAAATCTTTTTCATGAAAAAAATTAGTAATTTAGGCGGTTAATAGTATTTTAATTTCTTAGTTATTTGAACTAGTCTAGTCATTATTAATGCAGAAAAAGGCATTATTTTATATAACTTAAATTGGCAAAACTTATTACTCTGAATACATTAATATGCATATGGAAAAAAATATATATATTTAGCACCGCGTCTTACTACCTGTTCGGGTTATACGCTTAAAATACGCTTTAAGTACTAATTGCGCTAATGGATTAGGAATTGGGAAGGTTGAATTAGAGGAAGTGAACCCGCATTTGCGTGGAGGGAGAGTGGAAAACCATTTAGGAAACCCCCCCCCCCCAGTTCACCCGACTGAGATTCGAACCTCGATCTCCCCGTCCTCAGCGCTCGAGCTCTACACGACAAGCGCGTTAGGCAACTATGCCACCGAGGCGGGTTGGAAAAAATAGTTTCACGATCTTCAATTTAGTGAAAACTGCAATTATTACCTTCAATTAAATTATCTATGTTTTATATTCTGATTAGAGGTAATAATATTGATACTGTCAGTCTGACTTAGATCTTGTTCACATGGGATTACCTGCATGATAAATTTTATTGATTAATTACATTTTAATTAACATTAAAATTTTGTGATTATCTACATTTTAAATCATCTGGATGGTTTTTCTCAAATTAGTTAGGCCTAGACTATAGGTAAATATAATGTGTGCATAAATGGTGATAACCAAAACATTCATGTATATGTGCACTTTACCTTAAGTAGCAAACCCAAGAAGTCAAGTGGTTACAATTGAATTTATTATATTGTTAAAATATTTGATAATTTTATGAATATGGCAATTTTCCACGGTTAGATAGAATTATTGAATTATAAGACATATACAACATCCAGAAGAAGGCAGAGAATTGATCAAATAATAAATATTACGCCCCTACCAGAAATAGAACCCGAAACCCTTTGCACTGTTGACCATCCCGCTACTGACTGAGCTAACGTGTCAGGCTATGATAATATATATATATAATTATAGGTTATATAGATGTATAAACATATTTATCTTTATAATAAGCTTTATTTCTATTGAAAAATCATTAGTTGCCTGTTCTCTATCAGAATAAATAATATACATTTTGAAATGTTTCTATCACAGAGAAGACATATGTGATACGGAGTACATGTCAAGTGATAACATTATTAGACATAAGTATTCTGATGTTGAATGTACAGATTCAGAATTCCAAAGCTCTGAAGAAGATGATAGTTGTGAGTTGTGGTAACAACTGTGAAAATTTATGTCCACAAAGTTTCCCCCAAACCCCATTTTAAAAATTCAATATTGTTTTTATTGCAATCATTTGTTCTTCGTTTGTTCTGTTTTGATAGCCCCACAAATGATATGCGTACATTGGTAGTGCCAACTTTACAATATCTCCCTCCCACTTTTGAAAATTGAAATTTTTATAGTTGCAATCGTTTGTTTCACATTGTTAATTTTATTTTTATACCTCACCCAAAATTAACTTCACTTTAACATTTGACATCCATGAATTCGCCCTTCTCCTCTTTTAAAAACAATTTTTTTTTATGATTAAAATACTTCTTTGTTAGTTCCGGATTGTTCTGCAAAAAAAAATCAGTTTTTTTTTCGTTTTAATACGCTCACAAATGATATGTTTACTTTGGACCTCCATGAAGCTGCCTTACCGTCCTTTCCCCCTAAAAACATTTAAAAAATAAGTTTTATGATTGCAATAATTTGTTCTTAGTTTGTTACAGATGGCTTCTAAAAGAAAATACGCACACTTTGTTTTGGCAGGACCACACAAGATTTATTTACACTAAGAGTGTGGATTGACCATAATCTCCACATGAACACACACAACTTTTAAAAATAGATATTTTATATTTGCAATCAATAATTAGTTCTTGGTTCATTTTAGATTTTATTTTGCAAATATTTCCATTTATTTCTTTTATAAAGCCTCGATAATTTTTTTTAATAGTAGCTCTCTCACATACTTTCAAAACTTGTTGAACATTTTTTTTTTTTTAAGTTTGTTGTTAGTTTGTTTATCTTTATTTTGTTCTGAATTTTCTTTAAAAAACGTGTTTATTTCATGGTGATAGTTTTAAAATTAATATATTCTTATCACTATGCTAAGCTCCATTTCCTCACCTCAACTCTCATGCCACGAAAATACAGATATACCTCCTCTTAATTTAACCTTCCTGATGCCTAACGCATTGTTTGGAACCGTTTGAAGAAAAAAAACCTTGGTACACACTATTGGGAATTGAACCCCGATCTCGTCACCAGCAATCCAGTCTGATACGAGAAATTTGAATGAAAAATGTTTTATTCCATTAGGTAGGAAATATAAAGAAACCCAGACTACTGATTATTTGAGTTCAACCTAAAAATAAAGCAGCAGGTTTATGCAAAGTGAGTGAGTGGTCGTGGTCTTTGATAAAAACTACACTCTGTCTGCCCTTTCCCTTCCAAGAAACATGAGCCATGTAAACAACAGATTATCTCGCTCCCCCTTCACTCTTTCAGACAAACTTGACAGATATGACAACACCGCAACTCTAGCTCGGTGTCGGTTAAGCAGTCCAAATAGTTCTTAGGAGTTGCTCTGATAGCGCTTCTCAAGTTTTACAAGATAGTCCTTCCACTTAATAGAAGGGCTGTACAAGGAATAAATAGAGCCCAGGGCTAAATCATGGGAGCCCAGCTCATCCTAATGGAGGCTCACTGTTTCTTCTCTTCAAGCTTTCACTGCTTTACCCTGGCTTTATAAAGACTAGTTTTGATCTCTAAACCTCCCCATATATTGTTAAATTTGTTGCAGGAAAGGTGGATAGAACAACACAGTTTACAATTCACACTGCTGCTGTTAGAGAGAGGTACCGGTTGCCTCCTTGAAGAAAAGCGATCGTTAACTTCCAATCATCCGACCTAGGATTCTGTCTATCGGAGCTCGTCAGGAGGGAGTTTGAAACATCACATTGTAACTTTCTAAACACAAGGGAGGAAAAGGAAATTGGTTAAGAATGAATAAAGGGAATAATATAACGGACAACACAGGAAATGAACACTATCCACCTTTCCTAAAGCTTGATGTCTAATTGTTGCATTTTTTCCATTGTCTTTAAATTTATTTTAGACACGTTATAGATTCATTAAATAATGTAGGTTTATTTCTTGAAAGTAATGTTATTTTTGACAGAGAAATAACCTTTTATATAATATATACTTAATTATATTGGCAAACCTAAAGTTTTTCTTTTATTAAGTAGAGAGGAAGTAAATTTTGGGACAGCTAAAGTTGTATGCATAAATAATATGTCTTTTCTTTCTAACTTCAAACATTCCATTGTAAGGAACTGGTTTAAGGATTCTCAATTGGGATATTGATACAGAAAATAATCAAAATTGGTATAAATATGAATTGTTAGCTTTCCAAATTTTAAGGAACTAGATTAAATTGTGGTTTCTTTTAAATATCCATGGACAAAGTCCATATTGCATGTTTTTAAAGAAAGTTTGTATTTGTGTCATGAGATGCTCTCTTCTTAATATATGGTCAATTCAACAGATTATCACTATCTTGAGCATGTTCACACCAACTGAAGATATTGGGGAGCCAGTTCCTGCAGAGTTCATCCGCAAGGTTCAAACGGCCTTACAGGAGAGGACAGTCACAAGAACAGGTAACATATCCACTCACTTAGTTTAATAATACAGTAAAGCCCTGATTATCCGCGAGTGCCGTGAAAAAAAAAAAATTAATTACGAACCTAAAAAAAAGCCAACAACAGGGAAAATACAATAGGCCCTACTAACGTGAAGGTTGAAAATTACTGACAGGTTTATTGTGCTTCATAATCCTATAGGCCTTCTCGGAATTTGTGGATGAGTGGCAGGCTCTTGTTCTTTTGTTTTGTTTTGGTCATGGCCTTCACATTCTCTGGTCACTGACCTTGACAAACAGAGCTGGCCTCCAGTGGTGTCAGTTGTTAGTAAGCGTGCTTAGTGATCAGTCGTGTTTAATGTTTCTTTGTTCTTCTAGCTATAAAGTTTAAATTTAAGTATCATTTATTTTAATTCAGCTGCTCTTTACGCTAATATTTGTAATTCTGAGATTGTCATGTTTTGATAGGTTCACAACAGAACAATTTGAATCAAATTCGGGATGGTTTTTTAAGGTGTTATATAAGTTACCAGACTAACTTTAAACCTAAAATTTAAACTCTTTGACTGGTCAAAACTAGGGGTATGCGAGCTTGGGTTTTTTCATTCAAGTAAAGTATTTCTAAAAGCTCCCAAGTTCGAGAATTCTATATTTATAATTTTAAAATGTTAGAAAGTATATTAAAACACATGTTCTTAAAATTTGAATGACACTCATTTTTATAAATGGTAAATAATTTTGAAAAAAAAAGTTAAAAAATAGAAATATCAGTTTTTAAAGTAGAAATAACACTTATAAAACACAATTAAAAAATAAGAACAACACTCAAATAAAAGATCATTAAAATGGTTTCAACACTCATGTCTTTAAGGACATTAAAATTACACTAACAATTATAAAAGATGTTAATAAAATGAATAATTGCATGATGGCATAACAAGACAGTGTAGAAACACTGTACAGTGATATAAAGTAATTGATAGTGAAGGAATCCAACCTGAAAGGATAGTTAGGTTAGGTCTAGATAAGAACAAACACTTATCTCTTCACTTTCCACTTCTTTAAAACTTCCACAGTTGCACATTAGTTTGAATTTTCGGGAATATTGCTTTTTCATTAACGTCTCTTCATATGAGAAATAAATATTCCCAAAAATTCATAACAATGTGCATCTGTGGAAGTTTGAAGAAGTGGGAAGTAAGTGTAGAAAGAAGATAAAGAAGTGGGAAGTAAGTGTAGAAAGAAGATAAAGAAGTGGGTTTGTTTATATTTAGGCCTAACCTAACGATCCTTTCAGGTTGGCTTTTTTAACTCACTTTACATCATTGTGTGTTTCTACACTGTCTTGATGAAAAGTTAATAAAAATGACGTTTCAATAAGTCGATATTTCCCCAAAATGTGTTTCAGTAACTTAATTTACTGTATAATAAAACATAAGAATACTAAACAATTAGAAATTTGAAGTGTTTCATATTTTGTTTATTATTCCTTAATGTAAAAGTTTATGATCACGTCTTCTGTTCTGTTTCCATTCCTCTATGCGCAGTTACACATGTGCATTGTATAGGCTCTCAGACATTATTTTATTGAGAAATTTACTTCAATTCAATTTTGAATGCTTATAAACAAGTTGATGCTGATAGGCCTACTTTAAAATTAAAAATAATATGACTAAAATAATATTTCTAGCAAACAATAATATGTAGTAAATGCTTGTTTAATTGAAATGTGGTAAGTTTGGTAAAATATGTATTGCAATAACTAAGATCAACATTAATCTTATTCAGGTTAACCAAATTAATTTTATAACTAAATAGTAACTAAACTAGAGCTAATTTTGTAGCTAAACGTATTATTTAATAAGAGTTTTAAATATATTAAGTTTGAAAACATTTAAAATAATATATTCTTGATATTATATTTTTAATTTAACTTAAATTATTATCTTAGAAAGGGACCAGGTGAAAATAGTAAAAAAGAACCATTCATTTATTTAGTATTTTTATATTCATTGCTTTGTCATGGTAATACAAGTAAACAATTTCAATCAAGTACAATTCAAAAGTAACTAAAATATTGAATACATTTACCGGGCGAAAGTGGTTTTAGAGTTCTATTACATTATTAACATGAAAATTGAAATTAATTTTAAAAATTTGTTAAGTAACAGAGTTGAAATGCTGATATTATCTCAATTAAATAGACTATGCTTATTATTGCATTTTAAAAATAGGTTATTAAGTACTTCAAGCTCGATCTTAAGCGACGAGCTCGACTCAAAGCTCTGAATAAGAGTACTCGCAGAACCTTAGTCAAATTTTACGCCTAGATTTTGTTTAAAACCATTTTAAGAAATGTCAAATCACTTCATAAATAATCCAGAATTTTGAAACAGCTGCAACACTTTCAGTGCTCCCCATGTAACACCCTTAGGTAATGTGGCTTTACTTGTGTGTTTTATTTTGAATGATAAACATTTTATTTTGATTGATATAAATAAAACATTGTTTCAATTATTTAAACTTGTCAACCTATAACTTTTTTTATTTTTATAGTGCTTTAAATATTTGAACAATAATATATAATTTTTGTCTGTAGTCGACATTACTCATGGACACAGATTTCCGCTTCCCAGTTCGATTCCCATTTAAGCCCTCGACGATTCGTCTCGAAGACATGAAGGTGCCGGAAGTGCTAAACCTACCTACCTTAAAGAAAGTTTGGTGAAGAAATGAAGGATGTTGGTGAGATGGTAATATAGCTTTAACCTTGTTATTCATTAAGTTGCTGGAGAGTAACACTCATTAATGAACATTTATTTACACAGATAACAATTATCTAGTATGTAATATTTGTATTATATGGTCCTGCTCATCATAACATTTATTTTGGAAAAGCTCATACATGTTATTAGTTCTAGGGTATGACATTTTCAACAAACATCAGGTCAGCATTTTCATAAATATTTATTAATAATTTAATGTTAAGATCTCATTTATTTTTATTGCTATATTTTCAAGATAAATTCTTGACAACGAAATATATTTAAGTGGTATTGGCTCCCATTAATTTAAAGTGAAAAGTTTGTGTGTGCAAGTAGGCATTTTTAACTTCGAGGTGAGTTCGAATAGAGCTAGAATGAAAATACTTTTCAAAGTTCAAGTAATATAGATTAGTATTTGTACTGCAAATAATTCAATTTTAATTTTCTTTTTAATAAATCCATGAATAAAAAATAAATACCAACCTAATTTTTAATAATGACACTATTATTATTATTATTATTATCATCACACAAATATGAATTTTTAAATTAATTCATCAAGTTATATAAGCCATATATTTTTAGAACAGACAATAGTGAATATTGAATGACTTCATTTGCTATTACATAAAAGTTTATAATTGAATCAAATTAATTAAACTCTGAATTTCCGCAGTAAAATTGAAAATTCTTGTAACTCAAATTTTTTTAGTTTTATAAAAATATGTTGTGTTGAGTGCTAAAAACTAACAAAACTCAACTGAACCCGAATTTTCGAATACTTGCACACTCCAAGGGAAAACAGATGTTTCTAAATGTTTATTTTAACACAAAAGAGTAATAATAATTAAGTTATATTGTTTCATGCATTTAGTATTATAATAATGTGTTTTGTTCAATGTCAACAAGAAAGCTTTTGATCAAATATGTATAGTACCTGTTTCTAATGTTAGAACACAGAAGTAATATGGTTTGTCAAGGAAGGATATAGAATTACAACAAATGTAAGGCCTATGCCCACAAAATGTGAAATACATTCCAGACGTGATTAGTCATAGAGACTTGATGTTATGCATTCCTAGCTAAAAGTGATCTAGACATTTCCTATTGAGGACTTGAACAAATGTGCCATTTCATGTTAAGACAAGCTTATGTGTATTAGGTTAAAATAAGAACTATTGTTTTACTTATTGTACATAACTACATGAAGTGATATTTATTTATAGTTTAGCTTTTTTAAAAATATAATTTCCTAATTAACTGTAAGTATGTAAGTATTGTAAAATGGTATAGAAAGAAAGTATACAAAATGTAATATAAAACTCTAAAGCTTATCCAGGAAAAGCTTTTTTTTATGTTTTCCCAAACTATCTTAAAAATTAAGTACCGGTATATAGTTTTATAATGTATTGGTATTTTTTTTATCATGTTTTGATATCAATTTAATATTCATATTTTGGTTGTTATAATAAACTGTATTTGCCACAAGTTGTGTTTTACTTAACAAACCAGTTACAACCTTTATTTGGAAAATCTGGAGAGGGCCATATCAAGATAATATATTTTCACTTAATAACTAGAAACAATATCATTGCTACTATAATTTCTCTTCAAAAGTAACTTTTTATTTGGTGCAATATTTTATAACATATTTAATATGAAATAATCTCAGCGTATTGGAGTTTAAATATTTGCTAAAAACTTAAATTGTTAAGAGTTCTTGGCAAGTTCTATTAAAGGAAAATGTATATCTAGTGTGAACAATTTTTAAACAACAACATTCCTTTAAATCTAATTTAGGTTTGCTAATTGATTTGATTCTTTTTAATCGTCCACAGCTCAGGCTATTTGGTTTATTCAAGAAAATTCCCTGTAGGAATCTTCCTGCCAGGATGTAGATTAAAAAAGTTTGTGCAATCATATGTCTATCTAGAATAGGAAATAATAAGAAAGTAATTTTGAAATGGTAATTAATGTGGTCAAGGTGCAAATAGTATATTGTGTGTTTGTACTCGACATTGGAAAGGGGAAGTGCTATCAGCAGGTAGATTAGAGGCCTCATTTTCTTCCCTCGTTCATATGTACGTTTGTCAACCCACTTTGTAAAATAGAATCAGAATCTACAAGTAGGCAATGTGCACCCACCACTACCTGTCTGTTAATAATTGGGGGATGATGAGCATTAACCTAGATAGAGAAGCAGGTACATATATGTAATGAGAACAAGAGATAATTATTAAGAGTAATGTTATTTAATGAAGCAAAGTACATAGTCAATAGTTAGCCTATATCACGGTCAACAAGCCTAATGGATGTTCTCAGGCAACTCGGTTATGCTTTAAAAACAATCCATTATTCTAGCATGTAGACCGTGCACATACAGCAAGTATTTGCATTGGGCAAGTTCAAGTTCACTTATTATGGAGGTAAGACAAGACTACAAAGAAATATTAGAAACTACGGGCCATGCCAGGTCGGCAGAAACGCCCCACCAGGTGGTTAACAACAAAATATACAAGCTAAGGAACAAAGACAGCTCCAGCCGAGCCTGAGGGGCAGAAGTGGCCCAATACTCCAAATGGGAGTATTAAAAAATATATGAAAGGTTAACCACAAGCCAATCTCGAAGAGCATAGACGGCCCACAGGTTGAACACCCAAACCAGAGTTTAGGATAGACGAGTGTACCTAGCTAGGTATCGTTCCCGAGCCTTCATATAACCTGAACTATTGCTATCCCCAGCAAGCTACCTATAAAATACATTAGTGGTCACACAGTGTGTGTCGAGGGATTCATAATCCCATTGAGTGGCTGGTCCAAATGGCTCAGTCCAAGACAAGTTTTGTTAGCAATACGTTTACATAATTACGGAGGCATAACTCCACACTAACTTTACATAACTAACCTAACAAGGTAACAACTATAATGTCCCAGTGAAGACAATTGTTGTTCCTAACAACTAACAAAAAGTTACTCCATAGATCCTGCCACGAGGTAGGCTATTCCTAATCTTTGCCATACTGTCCGTTTATCCTTGCAACTTCCTTCTGTCTAGTGGATCCATCGCCTCAAACCGTAAGTCCACCGTAGAAATGTTAGTCTGCTCGACGTGATGAGTGCACGCTGTATAGTAACGGCGCCGATTGTGGTTGCTCATTCCTAGCGAGCGGGAGAATATATAGTATGTATAATCCGCGTGGAGGAGTGGCCAGCAAGGAGAGGTGGGGGAAGCTTCCATCAACGTCTGGAAAGTCAACTCGTTTCGACTAACAGCACTCGAGCTGCTTTCAGTTGATTCATAGACTTTGGCGAACACAGAGTTTTCACCACGTGGACGAGGCCGGTTACTTTTCTCGAGGATGGGGCATTGGGCTTGAAGGAAGAGTCGGCAAAGTGGGTATATAAACAAAGCAAATATGTGTTACAATATAATTCCATTTTTAAACTCTTGACGACTTGCTTGCATCAATTAATATTCATATTTTACAATTGAACAGGGCTAAGCCATTTTAGCCCGTTACAACTTTTGTTAAAAAAATTCAAGAGTTTTCAATGTTCATTAGTAAAACCTAAAATATATTAAGAGATTAATATGCAACTATTTTATTGAATAATAAAGGAGGGTATAAGGGTCAGTCAACCTTTTAAAATGATTGAAAAGGAAAGTATAGAACTAGTAAAAATGTAAAATAATGCGTTCCATTTAGAATAAATTTATCAGTGTATGGGTTTGGACTATTTTTAGGAATACATTCTTTTAACTTTTAAGCGTTGGCAAGTTTGTATTTGTATCTCTCTGAACGTGATCTTCATTTAATAAAGTAGTTAAATAGTTTCTTGTGGTTAAAACCAAAATAATAACATTTATTAAGAGTACCTTAACCAATTCAATAAATGAGAGTTGTTACCATTCTAAGATGAACACATGTCAACATTTTTGTGGGGGAAAGTATTCTATATTAGCAGGTTGACTTGCATTTCGAAAGCTGGGTTTGAAGAGGGTCCAAATGTTACCACTTCGCAAACTTTCATAAGTCTGAGCTCTACAACTTTTACACTACTTTTTTTTTTTAAATCACCACAAAAATATTTAAAATATTCAATTACCTTTTAAATTTACCAATCTTTTCCAACCAACTAGCACAATCATATTTAACAATTTGGATCTTACAATAATAAGATGTACCATTATATAAGATAACTGCTCAGTCTTATATTAATCCATCTTTTAAAGTATAATTGAAATGCATTCAAAACAATAACCATTGAGAGCCAACCATCAAGTAAAAACAGATTTCTTGCCATTTAGTCTACACACTCTGTCTGACGCTAATGCCAGTGGCCGTGAGGGTTAGTTTTTAAAATGTGTTTTTGTCTATTGAAGTTGTATCTAAAGAAAATTCTACCTTTGTATCACTCAGATAAGTGGGATCTTCTTGTGTTTGACCATAACCATATTATAATTTTTCCGTTACATTCTTCCTTGCCCCATAGTATTAGGAACTTGAAAGTTCATTTCCGCACTCACCAAAGTATGCCAGCTCTATCCAGTCCTATGTCTGGTCCATTCAAATGTTATCCTTCCATCTGTTTATAGATCTTCTCACTCATCTCTCATCATTGAATTGTCCAGTCCATACTTAGAACACAGTTCTAGATTCTCCCATTTGTGCTGCTGCACCATGCATTATTCTAACAATGTCTTGTGATGAGTACAGGGTATGTAGCTCATCATTAGGTGACCACCTCCACTCCCCAGTGTAGCAAATATCTTCCTAAGCACCTTGCTTTAAAACACCCTACATTTCTTTTCCTCGTGTAAGGCAAGAGACCACATTCTGCTCTCACATAAAATAACCCATAAAACTGAAAAACAAATACACCCTTGAATCATCAATATTGAGAAAACAAAAATGTTAGGAATACTTCAAAATTAAAACCCTCAACATCCATGTGACATATATAATAAAATGTAATATAATTTGTTATCAACTTACTTGTTACAATATCCTCTTTGCAAACATGAGAAAATTATAAATTAGCTTTTCAGAAAAATGAACTACACGTTGGTCCATTTCAACTTTATTTTTATGCTATCTAAGTTCTTATGAAACAATAGTCCCAACATCACATTTATAGGCCTATTTTAAGGATGAAAGTACTTTGATTAGAGGTAAGAAGTTTGGATCCTTAAATCCTTTAAATTTTGAAATGGAATGATGATATAATCTATTTTATTGAATAGGAATTATTGATTAATTGTAATAATTGTATCAACAATTGATTGGATATCAATGACTTTTATGAGATTTATTTTATTATTTATTTCTTCTTTAGTAACTGTGTTGGCACCTTAGCTCAGTCAATAGAGTGTCTGTCTCCTAAGCTGAGGGTCCCGGGCTCGATTCCTGGCATGGCCAAACAATTTATCATTGGTGAATGTGAGTTTACTCTTTCACATTGATAAATTAACGGCCAGGGGCTGGATGTTGTGAAGTGTTAAGTTAGATTATAAGGCATATGAATCTACGACAGGCCTAGCAGTAGTGGTAAATATATGTCTTGAATAATAAAGTGACTCAGGCCACAGGCTGGAAACAGTAAGTAAGTGTGTATGAGTATGTATACAAAGTGTATAATAATAGTGGTTGTATAAACAGTAGTTCAAAATATGATAAGTACATCATGTTTAAAATAATGTCATGTTTTTACTAGGCGTAATTTTTCTTCTTGGATTTGAAGTTGATAGTTTCCCTTGATAAAGTAAGAGAGAAAACAAAGAAAACAGTTGAGTGGCTGCCATAATGAAATCAATAACCCGATTAAAAAACTAAGTACATTCATTCTTCAGTCTTGATTTAAAGTTTTTTAAGTGAAATTGGTTAAGGCATTTATCGTATAACATACAGAGTTTGAGTGGCCACCATATTTAAATGGATAACTAGATCGAAAAAACATTTAGGTTATTTATCCTCAAGAACTATTATTTCTTAATATTTGACAATTAAACATACATTCTTTATAGTAAAAATGAAGAATAAACACAAAGTTATTGTAATAATTAAAACGCTAGCCTGATAAGAAATGTATATACACCATCGTAAGGGTGATATTATTGCAATAATTAATGGTATTATTTTGTAAATTAAAAGTTCTGGTGTTTTTTTATAGTCTTTTATTTTAATTTTAAATGAATAAACTGTTTACTTTTAGCTAGATATCACACGCATTTTATATTTTGATAAAAGCCCGACTATTGCGTTAAATGAATCATAGCTATACGTGTTCTTGTCAAGAAGGAAGGATCACCAGCAGTGAGGAGATGTGCGCATTTCAAGGGGTATATCAAGCGACATTTCCTTCGAGTACTTTGTACTTTCTTTTGTTGCTGGTTGTAAAATCCACCTTACACTGTGCTGGAGAGGTAGCTATTGCTTCAGAAATAGGCCTAGGGATTTGTAAATCAAGATTAATTTTTATCGGAATGCAAGTTTAGTTGAAAGTTTTTCCATTACATATCTTTTAGTCTACACTTTTCACGTGTGAGTTAGATTTATTATTGAGCATTCATTGTGAGTTTTCCACCACTTTTTATTTATACTAATTTTTAGTGGTTTTTTTTAAGGTTTAGGTTTTTAAGCATTTTTTTTAGATCCTCAAAATCTCGACCCTGAAAACTATTTAATTGTTGCTTTTGTGTTTATAATCTATTGCTTCAATGTCATGTGTTTACTGGATTTTTTAATAATAATATAATGATCCCATTTTTTTTGTGTTATTGATTTATAGCTCTGTCATGTTTACTATATTTTTTATGTTCAAGTTTTATTTAAATTTAATAAATAGTTATGTAATATCTAGGAGCTTTTCATAAATTATTTTAAGTATGAGCTGCTTGTTATCTCCAACAACCAAAGGTAAGACCTATCATGAACACAACATTGAATATATGTTTTTCTTGGAATTGTTAAAAGCATTAAGACTTAAAGTTGTATCGAATCCACCACTATACCAATTTTCATTTTACTTCTGAATCATGAATCCAAATCTTTGAAAAATTATGAAATACTCAACTATCCTCAAGGATTCAAGGATCTCATTCCTAACTAAAACTTTTTCCAAGTAACTCAGAGAGTTTCCCATCCTCAAGAAAGAGCGGTACTGCCATTCCAATTCACCCTCCTCAGACAAAGTATTCTGCCAAATAATTTCTTCTGTTAATGTTTGCTCTAGTTGCATTATTTGAGCCCACTTTCCTTAAGGGTAAATGAGCACCTGGAATTACTTGGCCATTAGCTTCACGGTCAACAAAGTTTTAAGGGCGATATCGATGCTCGCTGTTGGACTTTGCTGACATGATGAAATTGTGCAAACTTGCTGTTGCAGCAACCACCAGTTCAACAGTCTTGGGGAAAGCTTGAATTCTGCCCTGAAAAATTTGCCACCGTATCCCAAAAGCATTTTCAATTACTCGCCTTGCTCTTGAAAGACGATAATTAAAAATACTTTTGGTTTCATCTAAATATCTTCCAGGGTATGGCCCCAAGAGGGAAAGGGGCCTCTGCCACAAACCAGAATGGCATTAACAAGCGAGAACCCGGCAGGTCTAATCTATTCTCCAACAGAGCCTGCCCAAATTCGGACTTTGCAAACACACCACCGTCACTTTCTGAACCTGTGGAACATAACACCAATTAAAATAAATATAGATTAAGTTACACAAGTCAAAAAGATATACATCACAAAAGCATTTTTGACAATATTTTCAAACTTGTCAACATTTTTCAAAACTAATGACAATTGATTTTACAAAAA
>CABFVZ010001712.1:150902-172404 GCA_902151445.1 Timema monikensis | reverse complement strand
ACCTTAAAGTTTTGGAAAAGTTAAAATAAATAAATATTTGTGTATAGGTTGAAAACTTTTGGTTCTATAAACATATATTTCAAGTAAAAAATTATTATTATAAATATATCCACATGTATGCAATGATAAGTAATTTCAAATCTCAAAGACGAGATAAAATCAAATTAGAATTTACGCATCAGACCGGAACCCTTAGTCATTTTGACGAAAAGTTGAGAGTAGCCATTTGGCTTGTAATATTGATCAAAGCTTAGACATGAAATTTAGTCATCGTTCAAGCCGATTTTGAGAAAATCGATTGTTTCTCTTTTCGCTTTTTACTAATATACTCTTAATTTTGAGGTTAAAAAGACACACAGACGCCATTGCAAAGACCACTTTTTAGGATTCGGGGGTTCATGAGACGTCGGCATCCATCCCAACATTATTAGAGCCGATTTTGAGAAAATACTTTTCTCTTTTTGCCCTTCAGTAAACTACCCTTAATTTTAGGGTTAGATATCCAATTCCAAAAACCCCTCGGGGCAAACCTATGAAAACCCTTAATACAAAGTTTTAGCCCGATCTGTAAAAGAGTTTAAGCTCTAGTTGGAGGGATGAACGGACGGACGGAAATTCAAAACCCACTTTCTCTGTTTCTTGGGGTCATATGTTGAGATTCATCTAAATCTCGAGTTTGATTTATTTGACGATCACAATACTTTCTCTACCTGTAAGAGAACGAGAAAGTAAAAAGTGGGATATTTATTTGATTCTACTATATGACTCGCTGAAATATTTAACCCTCTTCGGGGGTCACATGGTCCAAGGCGCTACTCTCAAGATACTAGACTGCCAATTATGTGAATATCGTGGTTCGATCCCGGTGGGGGAACTGAAGGTGGTTTTTTCTAAACGGTTTCTCACTTTCTTCACAAAAATGCGTGTACATTTCCTCTAAAGTCAACCTTTTTAAATCCTGACCCATTAGCATAATAAGTGCATAACATTGTAACCGGATTGGGTAGTAAAGCATGGTGAAAAAGGAATATTTGACTTAGTTCAGCGTATTTTCTTATGATTTTATAATTAAAAATTAAAATAATGGTTCAGGTCAGATAGAAGGAAAATTTATTTCACGCCTGAATAGCCTTCCCTATAATTTTCTAAAGTACTAGCCGCCCCTCACCCCCTTTGTTCCCTAACAACTGCCCAATCCCGCTCACCATCGTCACAATCTCTGGACAGCAGTATTAATTGTCATCTTGTCGAGACTTTGCTTCTCAAAGCTAATAGTGGTACCCCTGGAGTAGGGGAAGAGGCACGTAAATCTTAAAACTAGTGATGACAATTATACAAAATTAAATTTACTCTCAAGGGTAGATGAAAGAGAAAAATAATATTTTCTCCATTCGAGTATCATTTAAGTCAGTTGTATTGCTTTGGGAGTTGTTTTTAAACTTACAATTGCCTGTAAAACCCTTGAAAATTATTTTTTCGTAACTTTCCAGTAGAACGTTTCGGGAGTAGTCTAAATGTCTACACTGATGCTACTTCCCTGGTGATATCCACTTAACTAGCTCGTTTGGTTTCAAATGATAAAATGGCAAATCACGACAATTTATTCAACCATTTTGGTTCAAAAATAATTCTTTATTCATTTAAATTTTGATGTTTTTCGGATGTTGCCACACTTAGTGGCGGAGATAATAATAATCTACGGGAAATATAAATATCTAAGAAAGCAGAAATAAGGAACACATTTTTAATATTAACTGTTTCTTTAAACTCTTTGATTGAAGACATATTAATTATTTGTGGTCTATAAATAGCTCTGAATGATAGTTGAGCACTGAAGGAAGACGTTGAATAAAATTGGTACCCATTATAAATAGGTTACGCAGCTTCCTTTAGCTCCTCATCAGTTTCTGTTTAGAGTTGTAGGCGCAGTGTGGTAAAGTTATCAATAATCTATACTTATAAAATAACATGTCCTGACTGACTGACTGATTCATCATCGCCGAGCGCAAACTATCAAGGCTACAAGCATGAAATTCGGACTGTATATTCATTTTGTTATGTAGGCACCCACTAAGAAAGGATTTTAGAAAATTCCACCCCAAAGGGGTCAAAATAGGGGATGATAATATGTATGAAAGTCCGTCATTTTGAAAGTTACATAAACAAAATTTTGTATTTCGGTTATTGACGTAAAACAAATAAATACGTGTTTCAGGAATTTTGGAAATTTTATTTAATAAGGGATGAAAAAGGGGGTGAAAGTTTGTATCGGACTTGCATTATTTTTGATCTGAGGTCAAGTTATGGTCATCAACGTAACGTAATATTTTAAATTAATCTGTAAATACATATGTATATTTTCGTATTTGTATATAATCAACTTCCACGCGAGCAAAGCCGCGGGCAACAGCTATCTAGTCCTATATAAACTTTGAAAACGTTTCTCAATTTCCATTATAGCTCTATTGACGGTAACATTTAATCTTCAGTTTCAAAACTATTATCTGCATCTACCTCTGAAATTCGCTTAGCTCACCATCTAATCATTTGACTTTTCTTATGTATATCTCAAAATTTTGGTTGTATTCCCCCTTATAAGTCCATGTTTTATTTAAAGAAACTAAATTGTTTCTGGATCAGTGGCGGCTCGTAGCTAAAATTAGTGGGGGAGCTGCTCCAGAAAATGTTTATCCTTTGTTTTAAAATTGTGTAAAAGGAAAAAACATGTATTAAAAGAAAATTTCAGGAACTTGATAAAATCTTAACAAACAGAACCAAACCTTTTTAACTTACTTTAACTTAAATTGTTACAGTTCAAGCTTTATCTATTTATTTAAAAATAAAATCCATTATTCTGGTTTTAATTTGCGCAAAAAGTTATATAATTTTCTCCTTGATCTCTGGAAGTGGAGGAAATTTTCCTCCATTGAAAGTACTGCAAGTTCATTTAGTCTTTTTGTTAAAATAAACTTAAAAAAAAATGAATCAAATAGAATAGCTGGAAGCAGAATAATCTAATTTTACACTCTTCTACGCTTTATCACATTTATGAATATGGTACACGGTTTTTAAGCACAACACACACTGAGTAAAAAGAAACTACCTTCCACCATCACGCCAGAGCTGGCACTGCGAGAGCAACAGTGCTCTCTCTACCTGGCAGTCCCGCCTTCCTCCCCACCCCTCTCCTATGTGTGCATGCGCACAAAAGTAAAACACCACGTCGCTGGCACTGTGAAGCGCACATTTCCAAACAAAGATTTTTGTATATTTTTCATAAACTGGGGGATGGCTACTGAAGTACTGACATTAAGCTTAAGGAATATATATTGTACTACAAAAATAAAGAAAGAATTAAAGAAAAAAGGACTCATTATATTAAATGTTATCGATAATATCGAGTGGAAATAGGGGGTGCTGCAGTTCAGCAATGTTTATACACGAGCTGCCACTGCTCGTAAGTTAGTTATAAAACTGGTCAAAATTAAAGGTGTCCTTGAACAAGATATTCAGAAGTTTCAATCTCCTTCCCTATACTTGACAAGAAAATTAATAAATACTTATTTATTTACTGTTCGAACAATATCAAAATATAAATGCAAATAAAACTCAACAAGTATGCACAATTCTGATGTGTAAATTGTATGTAATATGGCTGTAGGGATGATGTCGTTCCGAGAAATAATTAAAGACTAACCAGAGGGTCTATGAATAAATAAGTTTTCTGGCCATTCAACCTGTTTAGGATTTAGAGTTATAGGGAACTAAATGTAATGCTCCCTTAGGAGCCCGTCTTATCCATTGGATAGCCGTTAACTTTGGTAGGGTCGTACACCCGAAACTATAGTAAGACACGGTACTAAATAATAATAATAATATAGCTAGTTGGTATTCTCAAACTATTTATCGCACTTTTGTGTGGTTTTCTGTGTTATAGGTATTATAAAACAGTGAAATGGAGACCAGTGCAAATATTGTTTGATATTTAGAAAAATACAAAAAAATAAAAATAAAATTCTCAAAATTAAAAACTATTTTACTGATCCCAAACTACCCGATTTCAATTTCTCTTTTCACAATTTCTCGGTTGTGAAGTAAATACTAAGTAAAATCGCTATTGGATTCTATTTCTTGTTCGACTGCATCTAGTATCCCAGTTACTTACCCGAGAGATGATCTGGATTATGTGAACGAAATGATGAAATGTAATAACAAAGTTCTTATTTTTTCTTATACCTAACTGTATTATGTATTTTGGTTGTAAAAATGTATTTTGAGAAGTACAAAATAAAATATAAATTGCACAAAATATGAAAAACTAATTGTTTTTTATGCTAAATAAAAAAATAAAAAAAATTTGCATTTTGCAATTTTGATCTCTATTTTTATTTCCACAACAGCCCATCTCTGTTTATATTCTTAGTGGTATAGCACTTACACATATATGTTTATATTCTTAGTGGTATAGCACTTACACATATATATATGTAATATATATATATATATATATACTAAAGTTGGTCCATTAATTAAAAGCAAAATACACACTTATTTTTCATATGCACAATTATATTTTTAGCCGACTCGCACGTCCAGATTAATATTTTCACCTTTTTATTTAATCAAGCCTTAGAGAATTCTATATAATCTAGAACGCAAATCTCAGATAAAAATTGTAAAATATGTTATTTTATACAAGATCTTTGACGAATCGTCAAAAGATCTTGTATAAAATAACATATTTTACAATTTTTATCTGAGATTTGCGCTCTAGATTATATAGAATTCTCTAAGGCTTGATTAAATAAAAAGGTGAAAATATTAATCTGGACGTGCGAGTCGGCTAAAAATATAACTGTGCATATGAAAAATAAGTGTGTATTTTGCTTTTAATTAATGGACCAACTTTAGTTACCAAATAACTAATAATTTGCCTGTCCATTCTTAAATATATTTTTGTATGATTTCGAATCTTCAATTTAAAGTTATTTTAGCAGGCAGCTGTTAATTCCTCTTGCATTTCGTCTACTAACCAATGGTCGATCATGCAGTCGTCCAACAGGTTTTATTTTCATTTTACGCAACAATGAGATTAATACAATCACACTCACAGTCGCCGCACATGAAATTAAGCAATTGTGGTCCATTTTTGCAATAACTTACACTTTGAAAGAAATGTGAGTTAGTGTAGTAACATATCTTTTATCAAAGATTGCGTCAAATATTTTATCAAAGAAAACCTTACTATATGAAATGCTTTTTGGCTCTCATTTTTTTTTTATTAATTTAGCTCCTCACGTTATTGTTGATTATTTCTTCACCCAGGCGCAACACTGTCCACTCAATCCCCATATGTCTGGATCACGAACAACTTAACGTCACTTAAAAGTTAATTTAACGTTCACATAACCTAAATAAAAATAATGTATCAGTATTCAAATAACGTAAATAAAACTAGTGTAATCAGGAATTAATTAATGTAAAACTTGAGCAAAACATAGTAAACAAATTTGGACTAATTGATAACTTTTTGATTAAAAGTGAACTCTTGCAGTGATAAAGCTTCAAATATTTGTAATAGAAATTTACCGGAATTAAGATTACGAAATAAAGTGAAAGAAGTTTTGGTTTTCACAAGACGTGGACAAATGAACTATACTGAAGATGGCATTTGTACACCATGAAAAAACAAGTGTCTGGTATACAGCATATTCGATGAAATGGGAAACAGCATCTCAACTTGATTATCACGTAATTCAACACTCCGACCAGTTTTCTTTGTTATATTACGTAAGAGGCTGTATTGTGACGTAACATACTCTTTTATGAAGTATATGGCAGGCCAGGCTTGTTACATCCGTAGCTTTGAAGTGTGAAGGCCAACAACATTTCAACATTTTTTTATATGGAAGAAATTACAGAAAAAATTGGTGTTTGGTTTTTTTAAATCTTATTTCTGAGCTTGCATAAAGCCATATTAAAAAAAATTTACAACAACAAAACATGTGACATAGGTCCAATATAAGACATCGTATGGGATATGTACACTTTGGATTTCCAAACAATATATTTTGTTTACTAAAAAATAAACCGCCTAGGCCTAATTTTATGCTTTTCTTATTTCAAGCTATTATTACTTAATTATGTACTTTAAGTGAATTTTGAAGGGTTTTTTAAAATATATTTTTAGTTACTAAAAAAATAGGGACTATTAAAGGATTAATCTAAGAGTAGGAATGATGAGAATATTTTAAATTAAGAAAAACCACAATAATTTTTAAAATAAGAAATTGTCGTGTAAAAAAAAGCATCCCCAGCGAACTCGGGTCATTCAAGCTCAAACTTTTGGTCAATTATTATATTATTCAAGGCAAGTCCAACGCATTAAACCACGTGGATATGGATGGGGGTATATGCATTTCTAATATACCCTTTCTATCTTAAAGTGGGGATGTAGGGAACGCGTGAAAAAGTTTGTGGTTTTGCAGTTTTTATAGCGAAACTTTTTTTTTGTCAAAATGAACCAAATATTGCTCAGTAAAAACTTTATTATTATTATTTTTATTATTATTTTTATTATTATTATTAGCACCCCGTTTTACTACCCGTTCGGTTTATACGTCAATGTATAATGGTAAAGTGATTGTGAGAAAAAATGGAGGACCTACAGTTTAACGTGGAATCCGAACCATGGTGGAAGCCTGGCATTCCACACATTCACAAGTTGTGATTAATACAAGTCTTGTCAGAGGTGAAGGAAGGTTTTGGCAATCGGATAAATCTGTGCTGGGACCCCAGCACAGATGTCCGACATCTTACCCATAGACCGCCAGGTCAACCTACAAACATTATAGTTTATTTTTCTTCCCATGGTAATATAAACAGTTATTGAATATCTATCCCGTGCATGGTCGCATTAAGTAATAAACTTTTTAAATTAAGAGAAAAAGCTGTCATTAAATTCCCGGACATCCTTGACAGATATTGTTTAAATATTTGAGGTCAGCATATGAAGAAAATTAAATTTTGTTTGTAGTTAAGCAACATTTGATTAATTTTGACCAAATAAATGTTGATATAAATCCCCACATCCCTACCTTAAGATTATATTCTTTATTGTGATTTTATTAAATTTGATTATGCGTTTTTTGTTCTAAAGCTAAAAGAGGGGCGATAGACTCTACAATTATTAAATTCTCTAATTAGCAGGGGCTCTGGAATTGGGGGGGGGGGGCGTATTCTTCCTCACGGCCCCCTCCTCATTTATATATTTTGGGAGGCTGGTACTATCTTAACCAACTCCCACGTCCCATATTTCCCACCCATATTAAAAACTCGTGAACGAAAATATTTTAAATTATTATTTAACCAACAGACATTGCTCATTATAGCTAGTTGATATTTGTCAATTAGTCTCAATCAACAGAAAAAATATATTATATACACCTGTCACCATCAACTTGGTAACTTTGAGTAATAGGGTCCAATTTATAAATTATGCTACATAATTGTAGTCGAAGAGAGTTTGAAGTGTGTTCTGTCTTTTCCTTACATTCCCTAAAAGTTTGTTTCAAATGACTTAGAAAAGCTTTACACCTTAATATCCAGGCCAGGTTTGTTGAGTAGATCACATGCTGATAATAGCAAAGCTATAAGGAAGGCATGTCATACTCACAGTCCGTGTGCCACATGCGTCTCCATACATGGTTTTTGCGGCCCACGGACCTTTTGATGAACCAACACATGATTAATCCTAGAATGTTGTAGAAATACACAATTCGAGATCTTAAGTTTGGAAATCGGTCATTATTTGGAGGAATTTAGCAAGTGAGGTTGGTGTATTTAATTACTATTTATGCACCAGAGATATATTCTCAAAAATCGTTTAAATTGCAAACCAAAAATATTTCATGTGTGTCAGCACATAAGTAAGTGAACAGTTGCTTTATCTTACAATAAATGGTAACTTTCTCATCTAGTAGAAAAATCTTTAAATACAATTTTCAAAAATAGATTTTTATCAAACTACCCTTAGGAAAGATTTTCTCATAAAAAACATAACGTCTTGTTAAACACACTAAAACTATTAAAATACGAACTTTTAAACAAATTTGTTTACACCAAGTTAAAAAGATTCCAATTTTCCGAAATATGTTGCTGTAAATTGCCCTCAAATTATTTATATTTGTTTAACATTTATAAAACTATTTTTATTTATCATAAAAAACAATTCCATATTCCCCATTTTGAAATGAATCTTTTAAAGGCCATTAGGGAAATATTTCAAATTTTCTAAAATCTCTCGTAGATAAACTACCCTTAAATTAACTTATGTTACATTAATGTTTATCATGTAAAATAGTAACCTTTTACAATTGTTGAACGATTTTAAACCAAATTGTTAGAGCCATTTTAAAAATATTTAATCAATTAACTAGTGTTAAATTGGTTATCCCCCTCTTTCTCCCCCCCCAAAAAAATTGTTGTTTCAAACACTCCACATATGTGCATTTCAAACAAAATCGTTAGAGCCATTTTCAAAAAATGTATATTCATAAAAATTAGTTATTTATAAAGCACTAGAGTCAGAATGAAATATGTCCCGAGGTATGACAATATAACATCTAAATATTATAGTTGAACATAGTTCTTCAAACCATTTAAGATCTGTGGCCAGCGGCCGGACAGCATTGTAAAATCCACTATTTTTATTCCTGGAGCACATAAAATGTAAATATTATTCATAATCTCGAGATCACCATTTTTTAGGATTATCATACTTTCTATTTAGATGAGAAAGTAAACAAAAAAAAACATAATTGATTAAAATCCCACCACATTTGCAACAACAATAAAAGTTCCAGTTTAATGGAAACAATTTAGTAAATCTTAAAATTGAATTTAATCTTTAAAAAAATCAATATTAAAATTATAATAATTACATAAATAAACTAAACATTAAAGATGATGACAATATTTAACTTTTCAAAATGTTGCCACCCGAGTGGTTTATTTTCACTTTGGATCTTTTACCAAACAAGTTTGACACTCCTGAAATGAGACCATGTAAGTTTACTATAAGAAAGAAGCAGTTCTTGAGTGCATGGATGTTCTGACTTGGGTGACTTAAAATAAGATATGACCTGCTTCGGTGGCCGCAATGTCTAAGGCTCTAATCTCGCAATAGGCTAGATTATCGTTTTTTAGATAAAATATAGCCTATGTTACTCGCTGATAATGTAGCTTTATAATGGTGAAAGAATTTTTAAAATAGGTCCAGTAGTTTTTGAGTTTATCCATTACAAACAAAAATCAAATATTTCCTCTTTATAATATTAATATAGATGTTTATTTTGTCCATTTAAATTACATTATTTATTTAGACATGATTGTTAATATAAAATTGTCCAATATTTAATTGGCTGTTCATTTTATATAAAAGCGTAATATGACTGGTTAGAACTATTAAGAAAATGCTTTCTGGTTAAATACCATTGTTGCTTATCAGTATAAGATGAATTATTTTTTTAAATTAATCTTTTTTCTCTTAAATTTGTATTAATGATATGTATATTAACACTGGTAGATAAATCTGCCTAAAGAAAAGTTTTATTTTAGGATTATCAAAGATATTACTTTCTATGAAATAAATTCTCCCCTTTAAAAAATACGGTTTCAATAGGATACCGAAATTTATTTAATTTACACTTTATATTTTTCTCAATCTTTTACAAAAAAAAAACAAACATTATGACAACATTAAATAAAAAATACGGTTTTAATAGGATACCGAAATTTATTTAGTTTACACTTTATATTTTTCTCAATCTTTTACAAAAAAAAAAAAAACATTATGACAACATTAAATAAAAAATACGGTTTTAATAGGATACCGAAATTTATTTAGTTTACACTTTATATTTTTCTCAATCTTTTACAAAAAAAAAACAAACATTATGACAACATTAAATAAAAAATACGGTTTTAATAGGATACCGAAATTTATTTAGTTTACACTTTATATTTTTCTCAATCTTTTACAAAAAAAAAAAAAACATTATGACAACATTAAATAAAAAATACGGTTTTAATAGGATACCGAAATTTATTTAGTTTACACTTTATATTTTTCTCAATCTTTTACAAAAAAAAAACAAACATTATGACAACATTAAATAAAAAATACGGTTTTAATAGGATACCGAAATTTATTTAGTTTACACTTTATATTTTTCTCAATCTTTTACAAAAAAAAAAAAAACATTATGACAACATTAAATAAAAAATACGGTTTTAATAGGATACCGAAATTTATTTAGTTTACACTTTATATTTTTCTCAATCTTTTACAAAAAAAAAACAAACATTATGACAACATTAAATAAAAAATACGGTTTTAATAGNAATAAATAATACATACGAATAGTTAACCTCAATTATATTGTAGCACTTGAAAAAGTCTATAAGCACAATTTTTTTCACTAATATTTACGAATAGTAAATAATATTAATCAAAATATTCAATTTAAATCACTACTGAATATAATTTATTAGCACATATATAATTCGCACTTGTATGAAACTAAAACACGTGTTGTGAATGTATAAACTAGAAACATGTGGATAAATATTATATATATGAAAACAGTGATCAGAGGCGACGAGCGTACCAACATGCGCGACTAACAGAGGTTCTATTTCTATTTTGTTGGTAGCTTTTTTTTTCGAGACTTAATGAGCGGTTTAACTTCAACCTGTTACTTTTGTGTTACAGTGATGCGCGCGCATCTTAAAATTTCACTCATCATTTTTTCATAACGCGCCTAAAGAAGTATAACTTCAAAAATAATTAGCATTTAATCAACGCTAGCTTAAAGGACCAGAGGCCGCCCACAATATGAGATTTGAAATTGTTGATACGCACATTGCAAACGGAGAATACCTGGAAAAGTACAAGGAAACTTAAAATAGAAATCAAATAAATTATATAAACTCATCGTAACTTTAAGGAACTATTGTAATAATCTTCGAATTAAGACCTGAAATCTACCACAAGGTTTCCAGAAATTATTTGAATAATTTATTCAAAAAATCGGAACCACCCTTATCCTAATAATAAATGTAAATTGATATCTAATAAAAAGCGTTCTTAAGGTACTTGTAAAAAAAATTAACTTGCATTAGACATAGATAATAGCTTGAAAAGCTTTGAGACTACAGATTTTTGTTATATAATAATAATAATAATAATAATTATTATTATTATTATTATTATTATTATTATTATTATTATTAGTACCGTTTCTTACTACCCATTCAGTTTATACGCACTAACGCTAATGTGTAATGGTAGGGTGACACAGAGATGAAATGGAGGACCTACAGCTTATCGTAGGATCCGAACCACGGTGAAGGCCTGACATTCCACACATTCACAAATTGTGATTAATACAAGTTTTGTCAGAGGTAAAGGAAGGGTTGGGCATTCAAATAAATCTGTGCCGGGACCGAGGATTGAGACTCGGACCCCCAGCCCAGAAGTCTGATACCTTACCCCTAGACCACCAGGTCACCTTTTGTTATAAAATGATACTGCAGTTCTTTGTTATATAATGTCAAAGGTTCCAGTATATTGAAAGTATATCGTATTTTAAAATACACGCTTGGATCTTTGGCTCGTTTGAATTATTTTATTTAGCAAAAATTTTAGTTAGCTTAGCAAAATGGACTATAACGATTAGATGTATTACTTCGTAGCCCCACAAATGATTGTCAAGTGCACATTTGCCGTTAGCTAGCCCAACTTCGATCTCATAGCACACAAATAATGAAATCTTAAAGTCCTCAACGGCTTAGCCCTGACAAACTAGTGTTTAATTATAAAAAACAATACCCACTTCAGTGACCGAAGGGTCTGAAACATCATTATCGTGTTAGGCTGGCCTCCTGATGAAGCTTAGATCAGGGTTTTGAATTCCGGTTGGATATACTGAGGATTTTTTTTTCTAAATGGTTTATCACACACTATCCAAGAAAATGCGGGTAGATTACCTCTAAAATGTTTCTTTCCTCATCCCTACCCCATTAGAGTAATTTTCATGTGTGCTTGTAACCTAAATAGGTTGTAGTACTAAATTATAAGAAATTGTTATAAAACTATATTTTTGCTGTAATTTCCCATGTACTGAGAATTTACTTTTACTTATTTCAGGTTTGAAGATAAGGTGACATTTAAGATCAATGGGGAGAAATATACAGGTAATCAATTTACATTAGCTTACTATTTAAAATTATATCTTAAAAGCAAAAAAAAAACTTATTTTATGTAATCTTAAGAGATTACCACACGTTTAAAAACCTAACAATTTCACTTTTAAAGTTTGTCAGTTATAGATCTTCGGACATTGAAGTGAAAACAAAAGCAATTGGCCAGGGTTCAATTCCACACACACAATAAAATGAAAGCTACTAATATCCAGACTCCCTTTATATTTGACTTAGGAAGAGCTCTTTATTGTCTTAAGTATATTAGCATTGCTGTCACGGCTGACGTTCTATTAACTCGTATTGTACCCTCTCTAAAGGCTTAGAAAAGGTAACAAACACATAAAGAAAGAAACAAACACAATGAATACTGAATTTCATTAATGAGACACATAAACACAATACAGTTATGTGACAAAGGTGTAGCGCCTCTCTCTCACTATATTTAGTTACAGCCACAATAGACTAAAAAATGAGGAGGGTAATATTTAACTACATGAAAAAATAAAACATTAGCAGGTTAAAGAAATATTTGAATTATTTACTTAAAGTAAAACAGTGTTAAAACAACAAGTTTCATATCCTTGAAGGTCTTACTAAAGTGTGTTGAAAAACAAATCTTTGAGCTTTTAAGGAATATAATTATATTATATAAACTTGTCTAGAAGAGACCAATGAAATAAACAAAATAAACAAAATAGTTATTATTATTTAAAGAAACTTTTCTAAATGATATACAAGCTTCTAATTCACCACAGTGAATTAAGATCAAACAAAATCAAAAGGATCAAAAGTTTAAATTACTAAATTATTACAAAAATTGCAAAGAGCTTAATGAGACTCATTTAAATGGTTCACAACGTGTCAGATTCACACCAGTGAATATAGACTAAACATTTTTAAACGTATGGAATAAATTTAAATGTCGCACCATATATTTACTTAAGGTGCAAAGGTTTGACTTCCCGACTAAACTCAAACCTTCGTGGGACAATTACCCTGGTCACTTTTAAAGAATTAAACAAAATTCTCACATTTAAATATTTAATATTAATATATAAAAAGTTACGTTACAGAACTTGTAATTTTGCCTAAATGAATCTTCGAATAATAAAGTCAAAACCATATTAAACAACAAAAATAAGTTACTTTACATTTACTTCAAAACAAAGAGGTCTACAAAATAACCAACAAAAGAAACATTCTCAATTTAAAGAATTTAAATTACCGAATACCACAAAAGCAAAAATTTTATATTCAACCTAAATATTGCAAGACATAAAAAAGAATCAAATAAGGTTGCTACCTATTTAAACCAAGAAAATACAAAGATACTAGCGCCCAAGTGGCAGCAGGAAACATTAAGTGCTCAATAACAGAATTTACGTTTAAAAATAAGTGTTTGGCAAAACATAACCTATGCATACACTGACAGATTTCCATAACAAACTAAACCAAAGTATTCTAGAAAATCAAACCCATCACAGCAATTTATATTTTATATATTTAAACAAAGATATTATTATAAGCCATCTTGGCTAGATAATGTCCTAGTCCTGAACAGGAATTCTTGTGGAAGTGGCGAATGTAATAGTCTACGATATTGTCTGTGGTCCCTCGTTATATAGGTCTAGTTGCAAGGTGGGAAGGTGGGAGCTTTCCTTGGTTATTGCGTCACTCTCTAACACCAGGTTGAAAGGCTACATTGTTTTCGCCACGTAGGCCAGGTTCTTGTTGTCTTGATCATCAGCCACTGCATTTGACTAGTTCCCAAAACACGGAACTCCAAGACACAAACGAGCAGTCGTTGAGCTATGCTTGTTTGGTCACGTACGCCATCCAGGTGTCAAGAATATGAGTGGTCTTCTAATAGTATACAACACAGGACAATCAAAGCATTGCTGGCTTTCTCCGTTGGAACATCAGGGTGCTGCACAATTTGTAGCGTGTTTTGGACTTCTCTCCATTCTAGCATTCGTGATGAGCAGGCTGGACTTGCACTTTACTCCCGGCAGATATACGCGTGAGTAGAAACCTATATTTGACAAAGTAAGATCGTGATGTTTAATAATGCTGGATGTCTATGAGTATAAGATTATTTGGGGTAGTATTTTAAAGGATGGCTGGTTCTATTCTAATGCAGGATGTCTATGAATATTAGCTTGTTTAGGGGCGGGTAGTAACATTGTCATATTATCAGTCCACGCTAATGTTACAAAGGATAGTTCATTTGGTTTCCGTTGTCTCCTGTAATAAAATGATTGTAGAGTGTAGTATCACAACAAGTAGATAAAGAAATACATAATAAACTGAAAACAAAACGTCCAGTATAATGAGCCAACAGTAGTTAACTAAAGCAAATTACAGTTTGGGATCAATATCCAGGATCCTAAAAGCTCCCGAGAAGACAATCCCTACAACTCGCAAACTGCAACAAACTGGACAGTGGTGGGTCTATAATTATAAACATTTTAAGAAATCCCTTGAACTCACCTCAAGAAATAGCTTGCGCGATTTAATGTCTGTACCCCAAAGAATATGACCATTAATCCATCAGCTTGTGTTCACTTAGGTTCTTAAGAAGCCTCGCTACTTAGGCATCTAGTAAACGCTCTATCTATGGCAACTAATATTGAGTTATCATAGTCACAATGAGATGCTAACCTATTCCCTCTAATACGGGTATAATTAGCCGCAGTTAGGGCAAAATAGCTACAGCCAAGAGCTACAGTGGCCACACTCACGAACAAAACTTGTCTACAAGATATACCCAAAAAGTTCAATTACAATGAGTGCATGACATAAGGAGGCAGTCTACAGGGCTTCAAATAAACTTGCAATAACGATATAGATGCTGCCAATGATAAATAGTAGAATACAGGATCCCAAAATAACACAATAAAAGATAACTTATTCAGGGCCAAGAGACCTAATTAGGTCATCAACACACATCTAGCACTCCCCACTAGTGACTCGAGACGTTCCCTTCCTAGCAATACAAACAACATTGCCAAACAACAATCTAACGTTAATTAGCCGCATAGCCATAGTAATGGTTGTATATAAACATAGTTCTAACATAATTCAAACTCATGCGGATAGGCCGCTTAGCACAATAAACAACACAAGTATTAAATGTCGGCAAGAAACTATATCTGCTCATTGAACTATCATGCCCTAGTTGACTCTTGTGGCAACTTTTATATCGGCCTAACTAGATCAATACTTATTTATATCAATTATCCATTGGGTTGGCTTAGAAAGAAGCGAGCTCTTCACGACTCCCAAATAAGTTGAGCCGATGCTTAACCTTCCCATTACTCGTCACTATACTTTTAGAATTACATAGCAAAAGATACACAACTTGGCGAGTAACAGTACGAACCGTACGTAGATGGGAATTAGCCAGTCCGGCTTGCAAACAGCGTTATTGTAGGCCCAGCGGTAGGGCAGGCGGTGCATTTCTAATGCACCAACGATAGACTATGGTGATGTTGGTGATCCAGGTGTGGTGGGATTCTACCTACGGGTAGCCCCTGCGTTGACTCCATCGGACTCCATTCCGGCCAGGGCCTACTCATATTGTCTGCTACAGTAGAGAAGGTACAGTTAAAGACCCAATCAGTCGTAAATTATTACAAGTTATGTCTCTTATTCTGCTCGAGTGGTATATTAAATCAACTTCCTGAATGAGAAGGAAAAAGGATGGAGAGAACAGGTGTCAGCCAATCACGTCTTACTACTACAGCGTAGGTCAGAGCGGTCATCAAGGGGGGTAAGCGCATGCGCAGAGAGAGCAAATAGAGAGAGACAATATCAAGCGAGTGAGGCCCCAAAATTACAATTTCTTTATGTGGTTAATTACTGTATTTGAACGATATGAAGCTTATAGGCGACGACCTCGAAAAACACTCACATAAATATTTAGGACAAGGGGAGACCAATCAGTAGGGTAGTTCATGAAACATGAAAGGGGAAAAGGTCTCATGATTGTGCGAGCTAATATCCATTATCACGGTACAGTAGAAATAATGTAAAAGCCCACCTCGGCGGTAGCTAGCTAACGCGTTAGTTTCGTGTTGAGCTAGACTGCCTATGATGGGGAGATCGAGGTTCGAATCTCACTCGGATGAACTGAGGGTGGTTTTTCCTAAATGGTTTTCCACTCTCCCTTCACATAAATGTGGGTTCACTTTCTCTATATTCAACCTTTCCAATTCCTAATCTTTTTGCGTAATTATTACTTAAGCGTATAAACCGAACGGGTAGCAAGACGTGGTGCTTAGTATTATTATTAAATAATGTACAGGTATACTCTTTACATAGTAAGTGGTTGACTTCGGAGGTCTTGGGGGAAATGTGCTTGCCTAAAGACCTTATTTTCGTGGGTTCAATCCCAGCCGGGGTCGACAGATTTTTCTTGAGTGAAAAAAATCCGCAGCCCAGCTTCCTTCAAAGCGGAAGTAGAGCCGTCAGTTGTGGCATGTAAAAGAACCCTGGGAATTATGTGAAAATAGCTTTCCCGGTAAAATTGGTTAGTCTTGTTCATGTAAATTATTTTGTGCTGATAAAATCAGTTGGTTCAGAAAGTGCACGTAAAATACCTCAAATGATAATGAGTGATAGGAAGCACTCTTCTCTCTAACTTATGTATTATCGTGTAGAGGATCATTTCCATTAAATGAAATGGAACGCAACAACCTCAGCAGTTATGTTTGAAATCTAGGCACATTCAAAGAATACGTACTTGCCTTAAATTATATTAACAGATAATACCTAAAATGCTTTCTAAGCTTTTTAAACGTATACAAATTTATTATTCTCGTTTTACTATTCTTATTTCGCAAACAACCCAGGAAGGAATTTATAGAACTTCAATTTTTATAGGTCATTCTATAAATGTCATCATCATTAAGCTATAATTTAATGGCCATATTATTAGAGAATGGAACAGATCATTTAATAAACAAAATATATAAGGGCTTTTCAAAATGTGTTTAAACTTAATAAAGTTGTTCAAAGGTGAGCATTAGAACTAATATTTTGCTTGTTTTTTAATTTAACACACAAACCACTTTCAATAAGCTGGTAAGGTTTTTCATGCTAGGTGTTTATTATAAGGAATGTTAATAAATTTAGTTAGTGTCTCTTAAAATTATAATTTAATTTACATAAGATAACTTAGTGAACTCAGGCTAAGCATACATGCTATACATATTAATTTGCGTTGCTTCAATGATCGAATGATCTAATGCAGGGGTCGGCACTCTATTAATCATGGGCTGATTTTATCTGGCCCGCAAAATATTAACCAAACGATTGTGTTCATAAAAATAGAATAAATACTGGTTCCTCTATGAGAAATATTAAGTTGAAATGTTTTGCTCTTGTTTTTTTTCTAACTGGATCACCAGTTTTTTCTAAGCCCTACGATATTAAAAAAAGTTGCTGACCCCTTGCAAAAGGCGTAACTCTCGTAAGCTTAACTGTCGATGATGGGAAACAGTTTGAATCCCGGTCGGGTAGAGTGAGGTAGTTTTAAAAATAATTTCCACCATCTACGAAAATGCAGGAATATTTCCTTTAAATTCAACCTTCCTCGATCTTACCCCTAACATATTACCATAAATAATCATCGCGTATGGCCCGAACAGGTAGTAGGCCGCAGTGACAAAAATATTGTATACAAGGTTCTAAAAGAACGAGATACAATAGTGTTAGTACTGGTATAACGTATTGTGTATTATTAATAGGCCTAACATAATACACTGATGTTACCCACCCCTTTCTCCATTACACATTAATAATAGACAGAGGTAGTAACAAGAGTTACATTTTATTTAACAATAAAATAAAGTAAAACTCAATTAGTGAGGGAGACATTTACGCATTAGGCGCTGAACAAGAAAGTAACCCAAAACCCAAGCAAGGGGTACAATACAGCCCAAAGGCCGAACGAAGCGTAGGGAACCACCAACGCCAGAGAGGCATGTAAACAACATTTGCAATAAGTGGCCCAAGTCTCCAAACGCTCAAAATGGCGTCTCATAATATGTAATGATTTTACAACCCCACTGACCTTCATGATAGTATTAATATGACCTATCATAAATAGAAATCGAGAACCTCAAAACAAACCCTAGCGCAAATGACAAATTGGAAAAGAGTAATGGATCCAAAGCTGCCAATACTGAAAACCCTTATTTGCCCAACAATTTGATATAATCTCTAAATATGCATATTTTAATATCAGGACCCAAACATTTATGCCTACGTAAGAATGGCACTTGCTGACTCGTGGCCCCACCTTTTAGCAACATTTAATACTAGGCGTCCAACAATAACAAACTATCTCAACTTTAAATAATAAATGGTATGCCCATATCAGAATATCAACTTGCCGACTCGCGGCCCCACTTTTAAATAACAATTAATACAAGGTATCTAGTGATAACAAACTCTCAATTTTATATAATAAAGCTCAAAAGGAGCGTAAAAAGGATCCTATGAATTTCATAGATGCCCCCAAGATGGCAGTGATCAGCTCTCGAAGCATATCCGTGAGGCGGATTTAGTAAATTTAAAGTTTATGACCACGATGCCACGATGTCTTCCACTAAGTACCATGTGACAAGCAAAGTTTTTTGGGATGGTCGCCCATCATGTATCATGCCTTAAGGGCAAAGAATAACATTTGGCCGTCATGAAGTGACAATGAAAATATACATATAAAATATACGTCCAGAACGATAATTTTGAAAGATAAATATTTAGTGCCAAAAGGAATTTAGAATAATTTAACAGGCCTATCCAATAATCAGGCTTCTTAACTTGAAATCGGAGCATAATACGTGCCCATACCAGGCACTCCAACCATTACATATCCTACTAGATAGCTGTTACCCGCGGCTTTGCTCGCGTGGAAGTTGATTATATACAAATACGAAAATATACATATGTATTTACAGATTAATTTAAAATATTACGTTACGTTGATGACCATAACTTGACCTCAGATCAAAAATAATGCAAGTCCGATACAAACTTTCACCCCCTTTTTCATCCCTTATTAAATAAAATTTCCAAAATTCCTGAAACACGTATTTATTTGTTTTACGTCAATAACCGAAATACAAAATTTTGTTTATGTAACTTTCAAAATGACGGACTTTCATACATATTATCATACATATTATCATCCCCTATTTTGACCCCTTTGGGGTGGAATTTTCTAAAATCCTTTTTTAGTGGGTGCCTACATAACAAAATGAATATACAGTCCGAATTTCATGCTTGTAGCCTTGATAGTTTGCGCTCGGCGATGATGTCCTGACTGACTGACTGACTGACTGATTCATGTTATTTTATAAGTATAGATAGAAGTGCCATGTGCTCTCCAGCCGCGGGAACAAAGGGTGAGGGAAAGGGGTAAGGGGTAGAAAGGTTTTAGAACATGCTCAACTGATCCACACGCCTTTAAACTTGCGCTCAACCATAGTTAACAGAATTTCCGAACACGTTCGGGCGGCACGCATCGAGTTCGCGCACACTGCAGTTCATTTGTCTTGGGCGTGGAACAACTGACAGGGCTGGAAGCGAACCTTTGTCCTCGAGTCAGTTCAATGTAGATAGTGCTGCGGTGTGTATGGCGAGTCGTGATAGTGCCAGCACAGGTCAACAGGGGCTGGATCAGCGAGTTAAACAACCTCTTTGTATTCATGTGTAAGAAGGTTACACTGATAATGTGTTGTGTTTTTTAGCACCACGTCTTACAACCTGTTCAGGTTGTACACATAGTGTACTTTATTCGTTAATGATTTAGAGATGATGAAGGTTGAATTTAAAGGAAGTTTACACACATTTTTCCTGGAGTGAGAGTGGAAATCAGTTTTGGAAAAAACACCCTCAGTACACCCTACCGGAATTTGAAACCCAATCTCCCAGTTATCAGCAGTTCAGTCTATTGCGAGAGTGACGCCTTAGACCGGTGATTCCCAAACCATGGGTCACAACCCAAATGAATGTATTAAGGATATTCTTGGGGGTCGCGGGAGGTCACGAAATGTTTTCAAACTCTATAGACTATTACGTTTACAAACACGTCATAAAACTGGGACACTATGAATATTTACTGCAATATTGACAATAGCAACAGTGTTTGAACAAAATTTTGAAACCCTTCTGTACTCGGAATGTTGGACCCAACTCACGCACATTCCCATTCTGACTAGGAAAGTTTATAGGGCTCTTCTGACAATATAGCCTACCGTGAACAAAGATTTTCAGGTCTTGTAATGATCAAGATCCTCCGAAGGATTTGCGTTATACCCTGCCAATCAACATGGCATTCAAACTGTAGCATGTCCTCTATATAAAGGACATCTACAAGCATGAAAATAAAGCTACGAATGAAATAAAGGAATTAAAAGAAGTATATTAAAATGAAAACTAATCTATTCCTTTAGAAGGCAGAAGGAAATTAAAACTAATCTATTTCTTTAAAAAGTAGAAGAAAATGGCTTACGATGGACATGATGCAGTCTGATATCATCACCATGCTTTCACGAGCCATTCCGCAAGCATGGTGGCTTGGTGGATGTCTTTGTCGTTGGACACACGAGATAGAAAAGAACTTCAGGATCGCCAGTCGATGCCTCAACCCTGAGGCGCTGATTCCCTAGCGGCACTTCTGGGAAACACTCTCCTCTAAACCCCCCACCCCCTCCCACTACCGTCCGTTGATCCCTCTGTTTGGTTCGTTCCCGAGTTATACCAAGAGGTATAAAACATGGGAACCCGTGTGCCACATAACTGCACTTTGTAAAATTTCATCGAAGGAAGAACTTCTAAACTTATATCCAGCGCCACTAATACTGGTGATCACAATGGATCAGCAGTTGAACTCACCGCCGCGTCGCAGAAGAAGCCTCTCCAGGACCCCTAATTTTGAAACTTGCGAAAATACTCGCTTGCGAGCTAACTCGCAACTTATGAACTCGCAAATCGCAGGCTGTACTGAAACAGATCTAATTTTGAAAGGTTTCTAATGTCGTGCGAGTCGGTGTAGTGTTGTTTCGCTTGCGACTGAGTTTTCAATCCGACAACACTGTAAAACCATGACGTACCAAAGGGTTGGGGCGATGGTATGCCACAACACGTCATTATACAAGATACGTAACTGAAAGTAAACATTATTATTGTATTGATTACATCATATACAACGGTTAGTTTAGTTTCA
>CABFVZ010001712.1:117035-148672 GCA_902151445.1 Timema monikensis | reverse complement strand
TCAAGCGCGCTACCAAGTGTGCTAAATTGGATTGTTCCAGAGAAGCGGTTTTTATTTTAGTCATATAACTTTGAGAAAATTTTGAGACAACCAGTTTAGATGTATACAATTGGAAGATGGTTTCCCATTGAAACTAAACTAACCGTTGTATATGATGTAATCAATACAATAATAATGTGTACTTTCAGTTACGTATCTTGTATAATGACGTGTTGTGGCATACCATCGCCCCAACCCTTTGGCACGTCATGGTTTTACAGTGTTGTCGGATTGAAAACTCAGTCGCAAGCGAAACAACACTACACCGACTCGCACGACATTAGAAACCTTTCAAAATTAGCTCTGTTTCAGTACAGCCTGCGATTTGCGAGTTCATAAGTTGCGAGTTAGCTCGCAAGCGAGTATTCTCGCAAGTTTCAAAATTAGGGGTCCAGATCCGATTAAGTATCACCTTATATCTCCGACTTTGTCCTTCAGACATAGTTTGCCCCATTGTAAGAATGTTTTATCTGTCCTTCAGACACTAGCTGAAGTTATGCTTTGTAATATGGTTTTTATGTGTCCTTCAGACACTAGTGGAAGTTATGCTCTATAATTATCTTTTTTATATCCTTCTGGCATGTTTGATTTTTAGTTTGAATGACTGATTATGCTGTATGTCCTTCAGACATGCTAAAGAAACTAATTGGTTAATACCTATCGTCAGATAGTCTGGCTATATTTTTCTTATGTCCATTTGACATAGCTTAATACGGGGGCTTTAAGCTCGCTATATAAAGAGGACCAGGTGGTCAAGTTTTCTAATCCATGTCTTCATTTAACTATTTTGAGTGCTTATGTCACAGTAATGTTTCGTAACGCCCTAAACGGCATGTTCACATGCTCCATATATTTATGGCTACAAGCAGTTTGTCTACGCTTTTTTTCTAGGACCTAGTTAGGTCAGTGTTACATTACATTCTTTTTGGCACCTTTTTTGTGATCACAAAGAGCTAGTTTCATATAGTGGCCCGCACGGATAGAATTTCCTTTCGCCCCTTGTTGGCGTCTCGCTTGGATATGTATTTAATGTTAGATTGAACTAGCTTTGTTGCATACCCCAGGGTATGGGTAGTTATTTATATGTACTATTGAATGCTCCGGCTGTACCCACCGGGAAAAGACCGGCCATACATGGTGTTGACACGTGACTGTTAGCTATCTGTATATATATAATAGATCGTCCATTTACTGTTCATTATTTCGAGTATCTATGGGGCTCTTCTTTAATTTAACTCAAGCTAACTAGCTTGACACATATTTTACCTAGTAACTCTAAAACTATAGGATTTACAGTAGTGTTATTTATTTGTTACTCTTTCACTGTTTTCTGTTTATACCCCTCTGGCTGTAGTCTGGCGCAAGTCTAACTACCCTTGTGCTCTTTCTACTTAACTCCCCTTTAACCAATTTTGTGTTGTTTTAGACACTTATTCTCCCGATCTACGTCAAGGTCCTATATTTCTGGAGTTGTTAAATTCTACCATATGTTCAATCTAAAGGTGTTACTTTTCTATTTGCTTTGAATTTATACTTGGTACTTTGAACTGATATTTCTGACACTATATAGGCCCTACTGTACCCGATATTTAACTTTAAATCTTGTTATTCTACTGTAAACCTTTATCTCATCTATTTTTTAGTTATAATATAGTTATTTCTGTTACCTAAGTATTATTTTATGTTTCAGCAACATGATCCCTCTTATTTCCTTATCGGGTGGCCTGGTGGTCTAGGGGTAAGGTGTCAGACTTCTGTGCTGGCGGCCGGGGTTCAATCCTCGGTCCCGGCACAGATTTATCTGATTTCCAAACCCTTCCTACACCTTTGACAAGACATCTTGTGAATGTGTGGAATGCCAGGCCACCACCGTGGTTCGGATTCCACGTTAAACTGTAGGTCCTTCATTTCATCTCACAATCACCCTATAACATTACACATTAGCGTAAGTGCGTATAACCCGAACGGGTAGTAAGACGCGGTGCTAATAATAATAAATATTTCCTTATCATGTATTTACCTTGGACTAGTAATCGTTACCTCCTCTACATATTAGAGTAAAGGGGAAGCAACGATTCAAGACACGCATCCGTGCGCGTCAAAACTCAAAGAGCTCACCTACAAAATGAAGCAGCATCATGACTGTCACTGGAAAACTGTTTTTGTCACGGATTTTTTCATGGGAAGCTATTATGTAATTCTCAATTTGTAAAATTAGGAAAAAAGAAAAGAAATTGATTCAATTTTGTTGAACATCAATCGATACAAAATAAAAACTCATAAGAACTCTCCCCAAGAATGAAACGGCATTGTAATAGTAGCCACTGAAAGAGTAATTTTTTTGGTCACTCACTGAACATCTTAACAAGTCATATTCTCATTTAAAAAATTTGCTTTACATTTTGTTTGACATTATTGAAATAATTAAAATTCTATTATTTAAATTAATTCAATTTAATTAATTAAACAAAAATACTAATGTTGAAATAATAAGTATAAACTACATGTAATGACTCTTTGAGTCGCCAGGTCGGAAAAATATTATATTTGTGGTCACTATCAAAAAAATTTTGGGAAACCATGACTTAGACCATGTCTGACAGTGTTATTTTTCCTCGGGATTTGAAATCAAAATATTTTTCACATAAATATCAGGCAACGTAAACTAATTTTAGTATTACAATCATTTGTATTCTCAATAATTTGACTGTTTTCTATTACATTAAGAGTAGTGATTATCCGGGCCGAGTAGTGGAAAAGCTAGATAATACGGAATCAATAGTGTAGATAATTTTCAGTATGGGTTTGTATACTTTTTTTAATTTTCACAGAACGTTTAACTTTGTTATAATAGAATTTGCCCAGTTTCTATTTGCGATGTAAAATTGTAGTGGGATGGTAAGAATTAAACAAGAAATATTATTTTAATCTTTAGGCCTACCCTACCATAAGGTACTTTATTTTGGAAATGGAACACCGGATTCAAAGCAAGAACAAGAAGTGAAAATAGAACGCAAAATGGTTTAAAATAGATATTCAGTAAATGTTTTATAATGGATATGTACGGGTTTGTTTATTTAAAACGTACTTAATAACACCGAGAACCGAGCCGCTTAGTCTCAACTCTAGTGTATCTATAAAAAATACTGACTAAAATAAAGGCTCTAAGCACTATAGGATTTATAAAGTCACTAGTGCAGTACAATGTTCCAGTTAACGAGAAAGCACAAGCTTGATTCACTTAACTTCATATAACCCACATCGGTGGCACATGGTCTAATGTCAAGCTCGTCTAGTCACTGTTATTATTATTATTATTAGCACCGTGTCTTACTACCCATTCGGGTTATACGCACTTACGCTAATGTGTAATGGTAGGGTGATTGTGTGTCAGAGGTGAAGGAAGGGTTTGGTAATCAGATAAATCTTTGCCGGGACCGAGGATTGAACCCCGACCGCCAGCATAGAAGTCTGACAACTTACCCCTAGACCACCAGGTCACCTATTCTAGTCACTGTTCAAATCTCGGTCATGTCTACAGAGGTATGTTTTGACAAAATGGTGTATCACTTTACCCCCACGCAAAATTGGGTGAATTTCTTCATAATTTTAACTTAATCATCCAATATCAGCCCCCCCCCTCCATATTAATGTAAACAAATGTGGATAAGCATGCCAGACCATGGTGTAATAAAAAAAATGCAGTCAACAAATATCAAAAATCTTAAAGATTATAAATTATTGGTTCAAATATCAATATTTAAAATAGTATATAAGTAATTCAGAGATGGGAGTTGCAACCATTCTTTTGCCACATTTCTACAGGGACCAAGGGATATTTTTTAATGTTTTTTTAAAAATGTTTATCAAATGTTAGTGTGATCCACCTCTATTTAAAATAAAGCCATTAAGGCTATATTTATATTGTAAAGTTTTGATGAACTAACGTTTTAGAGTAATACAAAGATATTGGCAATATTTTTAACTTAAAATACGTCAAGATGTAAAATTTTATTTAGATATGCCCAGAATTACTGGTATCTGTAATGAAGATAAAGAGTAAGTTTTTGGCAGGTTTGTGGCCACACTGTTCATGTTTGTTAAAAATAGGCTTATATCTAGTGACAAAATGTGAAACTGTGTGTTTGAGGAATGGCATCACTACTTCATTTGTTTGGAATTATCATTGTGAGGTTGATATATGAACACCACATTTTTGATACCACCCAGATTCAAACAAAAATCTAAAAAGTGGTTGATTAGCATATAGAACAATATCTTGAGAATAATTTAAGTACATTTATCTGTACAAAAATAAATTTAGTATACAATAAAATCAAATTGTTAACACACTTTGGCCTCTAGTGAGAAAATTGTACATGCTCTTTGTAAAAGTATCTAACCGTCCAATGTGTTGGTTTATAAGAATTTTGTTTCTAATAGCTTGTTAAAATAAATTATTTATTAAAAAAATGCAATGCCATTAAATGTGTTTCATTTTGAACAGTGGATGCCAATGTACCAGCCAACACATCTCTGAACACATTCATCAGGGACCATTCCCATCTAAGAGGCACAAAGAATATGTGCCTTGAAGGTGGCTGTGGAGCCTGCATCGTCTCAGTGACGTGCAAACACCCAGTTACTGCAGTTAAACAAACCTATGCTGTCAATTCCGTAAGTGGACGCTTATTCTGTCAGTTGTGCATGTCTATGTTGTCAATTAAATAAGTGTGCGTTTATACAGGCGTTCCTGAAAGTTGTCGCTCATAACAGCGTTCGTTGCCCATACTACTTATTACATGGGAGAAACTATTCAGAGGTACCGGTAGGGGAAGAAAATAATCTTCGTTCGGCTGAAGAGTGGAATTATTTTTCTAAATTGAGTATTAAAGTCCACCTCCATGCACGAATTCAATACTAAACTCCTTTCTAGATTCCTTGGCAATAGGGAAAATTAACCCTGCAGTCAACTTTTTAGACATTTTATCCTATTATATTCATCAAAGCATATTATATATAATGAAAATGGGTTATTTCTAATCTTTTGTAGGAGACTCTTATATACCATCACAAACCTGAGCAAAAATTGCTCTATACTTACGTAAGACTTTTTTTTACTCCTGGTTTTGAATTTTATAATTTTATTTTTAAAGAATTAAAGTCCTAATTTGTATACTTGGACCAATAAAAAGATCGATATTGGGTCCACAAGGGTCAACATTTCGTATTAAAATTTCGAATTCCTGTTAAAGTTTTCAACCTTTTATTAGGTGTATGCACATCTTATGGTTATTTCATCGCTATTAAATTTATAAATTTAGATCAATAATAAGGTAAATATTGACTATTGAGTCTAAAATGATAGAGATAGGGGAAATGATTGAACTACAATGACCTAAGAGGTTAAAGGAAAAAGAAAAAACTTTTTGAGAGATTTAATTATTTATTTACTCTGGCATTAGGAAATTATTGCGTTGAAGCTTTAGTATATATTTTCAACTAAAGCTCACAAAATTGTATTAATATATTTGAGAATATCTCAAACTATTGTTTTTATAAAGATAAATTTTAAATAAGTGTTTTTTAATAGTAGTACAGTTTTGCAATGATAAGTTATTTAGTATCTCAAATAATTGTGGAAATACAAACATTTACGCTTCAGGAAAGTACCCTAAAGTCATTTTCATGGGAAAATGAAAATAACCATTTTATTTATATTCTTAATCGAAGCCTATATACGAATTTGGGCTTTCCCGAATTGCGCTAATCCACCTAGCTTGGACCCGAATTGCGCCAATACCCCCCTTCCTAAGACCATCTGTGAATATAAACGAACATTAATGCTATGGTGGGTGGTAAGAAGGACACAAGTCAAAAAAATATTATTTAATTAACTATATTTAAATATATAAAACAAAATCAAACATTATAACATCACAGTAAAATTTCCATTTTAAAAACATTGTCAAAAATAGCTAAATTATAATATAATAACAAAAACAAAAAACAAGTCATACAAAGGATTTTTGGAGGGGCACTCACTTTACAAAGCTTAATCTATCTATTAACAAAATCGTTAAAAAATAATTTCAAAATATTTTGAATTTTTGAAAACTAGTAATCAGTAAACTACCCTTAAGGACTTTGCGCCAAAAACAAAGTATACAGTATTAATTGTCATCTTAAATACACCCAAAATGTATGTTTTAATCAAAATTGTAAATCTATTTTTGAGAAATTTCGAATTCTTTTAAAATTAGTCATTAGTAAACTGCTTATAATTCAATTTTTTTTCTTGAAGATCAATAATTATACAGTCCTATTCATTATTTAAAATTCCCCAGATATACACTTTGAACAAAATTACCTAAGACAATGATTGGGAAGTTGGGGGTTCGAATTCTGGCCGAACTGAAGGGGGTTTTCCTAAATTGTTTTCCACACTCCCTTCAGGCAATTTCGGATTTACTTTCTCTATGTTCAGCCTATCTCATCCTAAAGCCCACTATTATAATTAGCACATAAAATTATAGCGAAAACCGGTAGTAAAACGCAGTGAAAAAAAAATCAACAGTGAAAAGTATAATAATCAGCTATCAATTCAAAAATTATAACAGTATTTATGTAAAGTTATAAAATAAAATTGTTTCACTTACTATGCTAACACCAAATGAGATCGACAGCCTACTCTCTTGATTTGTGGAAATGTTGACACGAAGCACTCATGGAACGCTTGCTCGAAATCAATCACAATGTATAAAGATTGAAGGTGAAGTTGTCTCTTCTCGCACTCCTTTAGGATTCTCATAGCTTCAATGTAGCTCTGCCTTTTCTTGTCTTAAGTAGGCAAAAAACCAGAGGTATGTATGACCCTTTGAAATACCCATGTACAGTAAAAAGCTGAAAAAAAAATTTCGGTGCGTATTCAAAGGTTCCATCCAGTAACACAATTTCATTCTGATACACATACTCAAGATTTGAGTCACAAGAAAATATCACAACCCCGTTCTATTTTTCGTTTTTTAACAAAAAGTTTTCGTCAAGTGTAGTATTTGGTTCAATTTAATCTAAGGCGAATTGAATTTCGTCAGAAGATTTAGGCAAATTTGGTAGTTAATGTTATTCCTGAAACATTTAATGTCCTTGCGGGTCAATGTTTTCATAGTTTTTTCTTTGTATGTACCTCTTTGTGGATCAACTTTAAAGGGCTTACCTCAATTCGCCTCAGCTTTCGTCTAAACTGTTTTGCTGGATTTTCTGTTCGATCTAGTAGTGGTTCGTGGTTGTGTTGGTCTTCCAATCCGCGAAGAAATTCTTCCGCCATCAAGTGTGAATCTTTTGGCCGTACAGTTCTTTTTAGTGCATCTCCACCTTTCTTCCCTCGACAAATTCAATTGATTCACCTGTCGAAACGTACAATTATACTAGACAAAATCTTTCCCTCTTTCACTATAAATTCTTTCCATATCACTAATTATCGTTAATATCACAGTCCACACAAAACCCGAACAAAAATAAAACAATAACACATCCGGACTGTTACCGTTGCCGAGATAATTTGTTAATACCGGCCAGATTTATGTCAGAAAAGCTAATACAGATCTTGTTGGGGGGTCTTAGGACGTTTTTACATTCCTCTATCTAAGGAAGGGAAGACAAGACGTGGCGAGAGCTTGTTTGCCTTGGTGTTTGTTTACTTCGTCCCCTCTCATCTACCTGAATTAGACTTGGCGTAATTTGGGTGCGGGCTAAGTGAACATATTTTAATCCCTTAATTACTGGCGCAGTTCGGGATTGCCCATGAATTTTAATCAAAATAGTTGGTTGAGTTTAAGAAAAAAAATTTTTTTCTTTTTTCGCCCTCAAGGAAATTTTACGGTTAGACATTCAATTCCAAAAACCCCTCTTGACAACCCTATGAAAACCCTAGCTACCAAGTTTTAGTCCAATTAGTAAACTATTTTAGGCCCTACTCTGAGGTACAGACAGACAGACCACTTTTGCGGATACGAGGTGTCATGAAACGTCAAAATTCATCAAAATATTGAGTTCGATTTTTTTGGCGGTCACAATACTTATAGCTACCTGTAAGGTAGTAAGAATTGGTACAGCCATAAAATTACTCTACATCCTTATTGCCCTTTATTTTAAAGTCTGAATCATTATTATTCCACTTGTGATGTGTGCTCAGTCACGAGTAGAAAGTAGAAGGGTTAAGTCTGTATACACATGTGCTACAACCAATGGTGGAGGAACCATATTTGTGAAAGGGGGATTAGCAAAATATCTTTTTTAATCAAAATGCTTATACACCCAGTTAAAGTGGGTGTGCGTGCGGGCGGGCATGCGGGCGTGCGGAGTCCTCCCATCAGCAAATGTCTGAAAACTGGATCTCCTTTGAAAAATATTTGGAGTGATCCTCTTCCTGTATTTTTTTTTTGGGGGGGGGGGATATAAATTCCTCTACTAAACTATTTGGAGTGGTCCTTCCCCATATTTTTTTAAAATTTGGATACCCTTTGAACATATTTCAAATAGTCTTCTAGAAGAAAAATTTTGAAATTTGAATGTCTCTAGAATATATTTAGTTGTCCTCTGACGGATAATTTTAAAATCCATATGCTTCTAGAAGATATTTATAGTGGTCCTTTTCTTATTTCTTTTGAAAATTGGATGCCTCTATAGAAGCTATTTAGAGCGATCTGCACCTGAAAACATTTGTATCATAAAATATCTCAAACTATTCAAAAATTGGTTTTAATTTTAGTGCCTCAAGAAGCTACTTAAAACTTTTTTATTTCCCGACAGAAGAAACAATTAAATCACTTTTCTTGGGTTCCCTATATTCAGTATTCAATCATGATTCTCGGTTATCCCAATTTCCCGATCAGTGGCCACACTGAACTTATACAATGCATTTACTACCCATTTTCCTTTGTATTCTTCTTTGGTTAACAACCCGAAGGTTGGTTTGACGTGATTTATATCCATCAGGAACTGTGCATACATTCAGCCTCTCGGCTGGCTAGTGCTGCCTGCACCCTCTGGTATTAATCCCAAGTACTCAGGGATTTCAGTGAGTGTGGTGGTATCCCATTGCTTTCCACATTGAATTTCTATGATTGACCTTGAAAGGGCTCAACAATTTTTCCGGAAAGGTATTTTCATATATCTTCCAGGGTTATTTTACATACCACAGTTGCCATAGGACCGGACGGCTTTACTTCCCTTTCAAAAAAAAAAGTGCTACAAATTTTTATCTCAAGAAAATTCCGTCAACCTCGGCTAGGTTTTAACCTACAAACATCGTGTCTTGAGGCAATAACTTTACCGCAAGACCACCGAGGTTGGCAATGTCATCCCCTTTGGAAATAATTATTTATGTTATCAAAAAGTACTTCCGAATGGGTTGACATTAGTTACTTTTAGCCAATGTTTGCAATAAAGAACCTTTGGATATCTGCCTTTTTAGCACCTTTCCTACTGTAGATAGGATCCCTTGAGGATTTCTGTCAAGTAAAAGACTCCTCTTACTTCATGACATTTATGTCACCTCTCATTTCTCATTCAGATTGGGCAAAGATACTTTGAATAAGTATTTTTATCTCATTTATTTGAAACTGGTAAAGAACATATTGCTAGGGAACCCTTATAGTTCTTTATCCTAGGGTTTAGTTAAGCATACTACCACACGTTTAAACGGTTTTTTAATTTTCATAGTTTTTTTTTAAACAAATTTATATGTTATGCTTCTTGTTAAACTCGTTTGCATTAGATTTTATTTAGGGTTAAAGTAATTTTAATATGTTTAAAAGGTTTTATTTTTTCAATCAAATTTGTATTTCAAAGAGAATTGTATGCTTCTTGTAAACCAATTAATGTAATTTAATGATTAGTGAATTCCTACCAAATGTAATGAAGAAATGTTTCTGTAATTACGTTTTTTTTTTTAAGATTTAACTAATATATTTAGTGCTAGCGTTGATATATTTCATGAAAAACCTAATTGTATCCCTTTTTAATAGTTGTCTTTGTTTTATAATTTGTGAATAATATGCCTGCTTTGCTTATAAGTGTACTATTTTTTAATTGCCACAATTCTTTTAGTGTCTATTCCCGGTGTTTTCTTGTCATGGTTTGGCAATCACCACAATTGAGGGAATTGGTAACAAGAAGGATGGTTACAACATCATCCAGAAAACCCTGGCCCATTTCAATGGATCCCAGTGTGGCTATTGTTCTCCAGGAATGGTCATGAACATGTACAGGTAGGGCACATCTCAAACTAACGTGATATTTAATGGAGTAATAACTGTTAATCATATGGCCCAAACGGCTAGTAAGACACGGTGCTAAGCATTATTATTATTAATTAACAAATGTGTCAACTATTCTTATTAGCATTACTTTATCAAAAGTAAAATTACATATTTTATCAATATGGATCTAAAAAGGTACTTTGTCCACAGAATGATTACTAACTACTATGTTTCAAACAATAGCAAAATTAGGGTAAAAGTACAAATTAGACGGCTGTGTTGTTATTTAAAAAATCACTTCAGATAACTTCTAGAGCTGTTTAATACTTAGAATTTTCCTAGCCTTCGGCAGTTAGTGGGTTATATTACCATAAAAACACTTTATATAACTTCTAGGGATGTTTAGTATTTATAATTTGTCTTTACCTTCTGCACTTAGGGGGCTATGTCACTATAAAAAAAAACACTTCGGATAATTTCCAGAGGTGTTTAAAATTTAGAATTTTTCTAGCCTTCGGCAGTTGGGGATTATGTTACCATTAAAAAAAAGCACTAAGGGAGAGCATATAGAGATGTTAAATATTTAGGGGATGTACCCACCAAATCCCCCCCTGAAATTATTGGCCGACTACAGTCTTTTGTTTCACCAATTTTAAGAAAGGCTTTCCCCACTTTTAGGAGAGGATAAAGGCTTTCACAAGTTAGTTTAACAGGTTTTAATATACTATTATATTATTCAAGTTATAGCTAAAGATGTATAAACGTTGTCAATCATCCTTTCAGGTTCATATTATACATTGTTGGTATGCTCTCTGCATGTATCAGATTCTATTTGATTTTTTTTTTTAAATACCAGTGTTCACACGATATATGTAGAGGTATCAGGTTTAGGAAAGATTAGATTGCTGTTTACTGGGAGATCAAGGTTTAAATCACTACCACGTGCACTGGGGATTGTTTTTCAAACAAGGTTAACTACTGGTTTCTCTATTCCCTCACTATGCTCATGTGGACCCACTTAATAATCTAAATTATACCTCATCAAATAAGTTATTAAATATAAAAAACCTGTTGGTCAAAGCGTATGTAAAATATATTTTTTGTCGTATAGGGTCATTTTAACTCTGTACTAATAAATCAAAGTGGAACTATTTAGATTAACCTTTAGTGGCTTCATCTTACGCTCTCCTATTCTAATGTAAGGACACATTACGATTGTCCAAAAGGAATTTCACAGGGTGATTGATGCATTCGGAACTACAATAAACTAAGCCACAAATTATCCAAGCTCTGAACAAAATATACAAAAAGCATTACGGCATAGGCAATATCTGGCAACATATTATCTCCAGGTGTTATCCAGAACTTTGCTCACTGTTGTGGTGTTTGAGACAATATGGAATTTTCGATACAGCAGTGATCTATCTACCAATAAAATACCAAGATTCCTGTATACACTTTATAAAGAATAGGGGGGGAAATAAATGGGAATATTATAACATTACTGTAGTTTTTAGTAATATCCAATGGATCAATCTGTAGTTTACTTTCGAATTATTAATATAATTTTAATGAGAATAGATCGATCTCCCTGCGTAGTTTAATGATTCTCTCATGATCACAAAGCACATTGGGCTCTAGAGAAACTTTTTTAAGCTGAGAGGTCACGTTATGAAATAATATTAATGGGTGTTAAAACTAGTTTTGAATCATTTTTAGCATTTTATTTTTTAAAGGGTAACATTGTTGCTCTATGGATAAAGAAACTTTGTTTCTAAAATTTACAAAGCTGGGACGCTCTTTAGTGTTTTTATTTACACATAAAAATAATTTAATCATTTATTGAAGTCTTAATGATAAGAGTAGTAAAATCTTAATAAATCAATTAAAGCTGTTTTTTTAACAATGAAAACATAAGAGGATGTCCTTAACCGGGTTTATTTTACAATAAAAATTGTTGAGTGAGTGTGCAAATGGGAAATTTTACAAATAATTTTAAACTCATTTGAACACTCGTAAGGGGGCCGTCTCTGTAAGCGACAAATTGCCGCGCAGACATTCAGCTCCAACGTAATATTTAAATATACGATGTGTTATTTCAAAATATGATTCATGCCAAATCAGTCAAAAGATTACAACAATCCAACTTTAACAACCTGAAAGATTTAGTTTTATTAATAGAAACAAGTGTGTGTAAATCTGTCATTATCTCATTTCCAACAACTTTTTAGGCATATTTTAGGACTCATGAGACTGGGCTTGATGAAAGAGGGCTCTTGATTTAGCCTTCTTCAAACAAATAGAGTAACATTTTGATAAGCGCACAACAGAAAATGTTAAGCTATTTGAGAACGGACAGCAAGCTTTCGTCTTAAGCTTGAGATAAGAAATTTCTTAATTTTGTTTTCCCCCTTCCTTATTGGTATGATAACGGTTGGTTGTAAGTGAAGGGCTAAATGGAGTAAGAGCTTAAAAAGAATAGAGAAATAGTTCCATAAAATGACACAGACCATTGCATTTTAAGCGGTGTGGCTTGACAGCGATTTATAGTTTCTCGCTGACCAGAAGTGGCTCCTTTAAAGAGGCTTTGAAGCAAAATATAGCTATATATCCTTATTTGTAAAATTTACTACCATGTCTATGTTACCATAGCACTAGTCTTCAGAGGACTTGCCACTGAAAAACTTGTAATATAATGTTAGTAAGAAATATCCCAGCTCGTTTGATGACGATGCAGCTTTAAAATTATCCATGTTTAAAGCCTCACTATTAGAGTGGATTTGACACTTTTTAAATTACAATGGGGGAGTTGTAGGCAGAGAACAGCGCCTACAACCAAAACTCGCGCTTTCATTCCAAATGTGTTAGTTGAATAAGCCTAAAGCCACTGTGAAAGATTAGTCTAATTACAATACTCAAAAATTGTCCAATTTCAGAGTAAAACATGGCATCATCATCTGAGAAGAATATATTAATTATCAGTAAAATAAAATCAATCTTCCACGTAGGCTATCCGTAGCCTACACTTACTAATCCAAGTATTCGAGTTAAAAAGGATAATTTTAATTTAATAAAATATAATTTCCTTAGAAAATCCATCTTGGCTGTACCCTCTCAAGGTTGAGTCCTGCCTGGCCTCAAGATTGTTAGTAGTGCAACCCACTTTACAAAATATTTTTGTAAATTGTTTCTTATTAAAATATAAAGGACTTGGGTTGTGAACGGTACTTAAGTAAAACTAATAAAATCAGCTGATAATAAAATATAAAACTAAATATAGATCTCTTAAAACATCAGTTAGTGATTATAACCCTGGTCTCGTAAGTCTAGAAAACTAGAGCTGAGTGAAATGATCAAATATGATAATAAATAGGCCTTCAGAACTAATCTAGCACTAGGCCCTCTTACTGCCAGCGCAATCTGTGACCATGCATACACGCTTCGATGCCGAATAGTCTAAGACATCACTCTCGCAATAGACTAGACTGCCGATGATGGGGAAATCGGGGTTCGATCCCGGTCGGGTGTACTGATAGTGGTATTTCCGAAATTGTTTTCCACTCTCACTCCACAAAATGCAGATATACTTCCTCTAAATTCAACCTTCCTCATCTTTATCACATTTGAGTAATTAGTAAATAGGCGTATAACCTAAACGGATAGTAAAACGAGGTGCTAAAAAAAATGATACTGTTGTTTAATTCAGATATGTCAAATGTGTGGCCCGCGGGTCTTTTAAAGTACCGTTAGACAGTGAGAAACAATTCTTATTTTTATAAAAGTCATATAAATACAACATTGATATGTGATAGGTGGAAATTTGGCATAATTTTGAAAAGTATGAGGTTGTAACAAATGTGGACTCTTTCATCATAATGAATCACTTCTAAAAGATGGTTGAAATTTTGCACCCAAGATATGCAAGGTTTTGGCAGCACTTTAAGTATGTTAGGAGTTGTTTCCTCACATTAAATGGAACAAAACACACGATGGATCACAGCTTGGAAACTTATTTTTCAAAAATTATTAAAATGATTTTGTTACAATATTTATAGCATGACACACACACACTCACAATTGTTGCTAATAAAAAGTTTCCAATTTTTCGTAAAAATAGGGGGGTGAGTCATATGATTTTATAAAGGAGTTTATTCTTTTCTTATTTTAATGCTAAGGGAAAAATCTGGAATTATTTTTAAATAAGCTACTGACAATATTTAGTTTTTTAAATTTGGCCCCCTCAGTAATAAACATTTTTAATGTGCTCCCTCACCCACCCCCTACCCCCAGCATTTAAAATGTCAATATGGTTCTTATGATCAAATTCGTTTGACTCGCCATGTTCAATTTATTTAATATGTGTGTTATACAATATTGGTTAGGTTTTAGTGTACAAGAGTTTAATTGTGACAAAAAAATATTTTCCGTTCCCTACGTCTCATTATCCATCCAAGCTGTCTGCATAAATAAACAAATAAAATGGAAAGAATCTTAACTTACTTTGTTCCACTATGATATAGCTCGGAGGTGGCCAAATAGTCGATCGCTACCCCTTGTTTGGTCGATCGCCTTGCAGTATCATGCATATTCTTAGAGTCCAATGTTTATTTAGAGAACACTTTTTCTTTTAAATCACATAATTTAGTAATGTATTTTAATGAAACACTCAAGTTTGTCAGGAAAGGATTATAAGTTCAAACTATGTAATCATTGTATTAAAATGTTACTATTACAATATTTTTTTTTCTTTTACCTATGAAACAAACAAAATCAGCCTGTGGTTCCGTGGTAGATCACGTTATCCATAAGTATGTCCAGTTCTGGTCTATCTTGATAATACTATAGTGTGATCTGTCAGGTAAGCTAGTGTACAGAATAATTACACCACATTTTTAAAGTTGTTCCTAAGGTAAAGTTTTAGTTAATTTTAAATTTACTTCACTAATATGAGACAACAATGAACCATTTATATATTACTTTTGTCCTTGAATTTTAAAATTTTTCTTTTTAAAAATGTATCTACTATGATAAAATTTATAACCATATCTATGTTGCCATAGTACTCGTCTTCAGAGAATTTGCCACTAAAAAACTTGTAATATAATGTTAATAAGAAGTATCCTAGCTCGTTTGATTACAATAAGTTTGTTTTAAAATTCTCCATGTTTAAAGCCTCACTATTCAAGTGGAATTGACATCTTTTTTAAATTACAATGGAGGAGTTGTATGCAGAAAGCTTTATCGCCAATACACATTTAGTGTTATAAGAGATTCACAATCATCACTAATTTTTACATCTTCACACAGAAAGGTATTGTAGTCCCGAAAATGATTGACCTTAATATGGATTTGTCTTGACTTTTTGAGCACCAAATTCAAAGTGAGTTTTACAATCCTGTCTGCCTGTCTGTCTACAGCAGGAACAATTTGAATTATTTTGTTCAACCTTATTGCTGTATTTAGATGCTACATGGTCAAAGCTTGAGTGACGGTCTATTTTAATTTTGTCTTTAAAATTAAGAGTAATCTGCAGATAAACTATTTTGAAAATTTGAATTTTTTTCGAAAATGGTTCTAATGCTATTGTTCGAAATAGATATCTGGGCAGTGTTTTACATGTTAAATAACACCATGTATTTGTTACTTGTTATCTAAGGGTACTTTAACGATTTTTGAAAGTATTTTGTTTCAAACTATTTTATACTAATTGAGAATGTGTGCACAATTGTGTTGAATCATTCATGTAATGTGGTATATAACGTACACTTTATAAATAATTTAAATAAACGCTTCTTAGAAACAATCTCAACTTAAGTCAGTTATTATAATATTACATAGTCAAATTTAGCCATATTTACTAATTGGACAGCAGGACGAGGTATTATAAAAGTTATATCTTCGTCAATCACACAGAATCGAATTGGAGTCCACACGACTTATAAAATGGGGGTACGAATTTTTTGTTGTTGTTGTTGTTGTTGTTGTTGTAAATAGCTAATTTTGAGTTTCGTGATTAGACATTGTTTCCTTATAGTAATGTTCTTCATATCCTTTATTTAAGCAAGTCACCTTTAGTTTGTGTACTAATTAATTTTGCGTAAGCTGCGAATGGCCTGAACATGGATTAAGTGCAAATCGTAGCACCCCAACAAATTAACCATCCAAATTAATGATAATAATTGTACTAGTAAAATTGTATACTTTTCCACAAATAACATTTTTTTTTCTATTCAGTCTTTCCGAGGGAAAAGATAAAAACCTCACGATGAAAGAGGTTGAAAACTCGTTTGGGGGTAACATCTGCCGTTGTACTGGTTACCGCCCAATTCTTGATGCCTTTAAATCTCTTTGTGTCGATGCTCCACCAGAATTAAAGAAGAAATGTGCTGATATCGAGGTATTATTAATTTTATAAAACACTTATGTTTTTTTATGATCAATCATTGTAAAAGTTTTTACCTAGCAAAATAGTTTATTTAATTAGCTAATATCTACCATGCAAGACCAATATATTAATTTAAATTGTCAATTTTAATCAAATATTTAAAGATAGTTTTGTTTTTAACACTGGACTGAATTCAAGTGTAGTAAATAATTATTTGAAAATTCTACTATTTTTTATGTATGTGATTTTTGATATTTTTAGGACATTTACAAACTTAAAACTTGTCCTAAAAATGGAAAGCCATGTCAAATAAGTTGTGAAGGAGAAAATACTTTTGAAGAAATAGAAAATATTACTCCAGTTTATATAGCACTCCCAGGATCCTACTGGTTTCGAGTTACTACTCCCAAGGATGTATTTGAAGTATTGAACAAAGCTGGGGATGTTTCGTATATGTTTGTGTGTGGCAACACAGCGCATGGTGAGTTAGCATGTCATCTCTTGATTATTTCCAAATTATAAGAAAGGAGTGGAAAACAAAATTAATGTGTGCATGCGAAGTATTAAATGACAATTTTTTATCTTTAGGTTATTTCTGATAAAGTATCTGCGATCGTAGCCACAATTTTGTTCCACTTGTACTGAAGTCATTAAATTAATAAGAAAAAAGTGTTTAATTTGTTTACGCAATAATGGAGAGGTCAAAAACTAATCCAAGAATCCAATCTTAAATACTTGGACGTTCTACTAAACCTAGACAGTTATGGTAGAAAAGTGGCTGGCTTAATGAGGGTTTGGTAAATATCTGTTTTTCATAAAAACTTCTAAATTTTATAACAATTCAATTGTATTTAATACAAAATAATTTACTAAGCATTATAATGGTAGATTAACCTTTGTATTTCCAATAATTATCTGATTGATTTGTTTAGAATAGCCACCCACAAACATCAAATATAATTTTACGGTAGAAGTGGGGGTAGTAGGAATATATTTATAATCTCAAGTAATGGGGGTTTTCTTCCAGATGTAATCAATTAATAATTCAAGCTGTCCTGTTCCTCAAGGTCAATTAAGGGTGTTGATCCTCCACCCATTTTAGTTCATTCCACCTCTCAAGGTAAATTTTCCACGTGACACTTATTTCAAAACTTACGTAAAAAATCATTTTAGTCGTGTAGTCATTTTAACTCTGTACTAAAACACAAATAAAAGTATAACTATTTAATTTAACATTTAGTGGCTTCATGTTATCCTCTCCTAGTCTAAAGTAGGAATACCTTACGATTATCCACTAAACAACAAAAATAGACGAGACTTACCCCGTTTGCTTGCTGACTGGGGCTGCGTGGAAGAACGACACAAAACCGTCGGACGCACCATCGCGGTACCGGGAAAATAGAACACTGGCAGGGAAAAATGTGACACGAGTGCAACGAACATCTTGAGTTGATTTGACATGCGCAGTGAAGATATCCCCTTCGATAAGGTTCCCGAACGGCCACGGACCTTCCCGAAGCTGTGTTGGCATGCGCTAACTATGTATTCCTTGGTGATCTAGAATGTGACCTCCCCTTAATTTTCCCATCTCTCCCTCTTCTGTGCTTTATGGTATATATACTGGCACCTGTGCCAACAGAATTTACAATTGGGCCTAAGTCGTAACTGAGATAGGATAAGCTCCGGCTTTCTTCAACTTAAAATGTAAGGTCAAAATTCACTCTAGGCAAATTTAACTTCTTTTTTTTAACTGTAAGATGTTACCAAAATTTCTTTTCGACCTATTTTCCTAAGATTCAAAATAATTCAGAAATAAATCCGACTGTTAGAAAATTACTTTATTGGTCTTTAGATGTCGCTTCGTTGCTAGGTAACTAGCGTCTTATCGCCAGTTGAGTTATAATTAATCGATTGTATCGATAAGTATGTTTAATGGGTATCGTTTCCTTGAATAGCTATATTTAAATAATGTTCACGTGAACTATAAAATATTTGAATTTAGATTTTTTATTGTTGTTTTGCAACATGCCAGTTCTGATGGGCAGATATTTAATATTTGAATTTATATTTCTTGTTGTTGTTTTGCAACATGCTCGTTCTCATGGACGAATATTTAATAAATGAATACATATTATCTTGTCGTTATTTTTTGCATATAAGAAAGGCGCCCTATCAAATGGACTTAGAATTAACTACGTTTAACTAAATTTTCTTGTTGTAATGCCGTCCGGCTATGTTCATAACTTTTAATGAGTCTAATTTACATTTATTCCTTTTATCAATATCTTATGTTAACGTTTAATTAATCTGATATATGTTTCACCTCAGACTCTTTAACTTTGGCTAAAATTCGTTGTGGTATATGAATTTCGTTTATATTTTTTATATACATCTTCACTACAACAATGTTAACGTTGAATAGAACTGTTAAATATCTAATTGTGCAATTGCAAATAAATATCAACATATCATGACTTATACTAATATTTACTATATATGCCTCTCCATATCCTAGGTATTAGATCTGATATATTTCTATTAATTTATTGTGAACTGATAGGCAGGTTGCAGTATCTCACTGCTTTCTAGAGGTAGACGGCCCCTTTTGAATAACCCAGCAATAGGTTTGAGTTGCGAGCTTTGGTATTGGAATGTTTTGGGTAAAACATTCAAAGCGTTGAACTCCATAGCACTCACTTCTATTGTTGTCCCTTTTTTTATATTACTATTTATTTTATTTGAGTATCCTCCCTTTGAGGATGGTTCAAATTCACGTACGAAATGAATCTGTAGATGAAGAAATGGGCCATGAAAAACACAGGAATGTTGTTATAGTGTTTCTAAACTGTCTGCAAGATTAGAGTCCATGAAAGATGAAAACAAGTAAAACAACAAATTAAAAACTTAAAAGGACAATTAAATGCAGCAAATTATTAGTTAATACCATTAAAAACACACTTCTTATGTATTTGAGGGTGCATTTTATGCAAGTCAGCATCAATCCCTTAAAAAAAAAGTTTCAATAGGTCGTCCGATGATATTGCTAAGGCTGTCACTTTACGGCACATATCGTACAAGGCTCTGGGTTTTGTGAGAGATGTATTAAAATATCCCCTTCCCAGCGAAGTTACCATCAAACGGTGACGTAGACAAATTTCGACTTATCCAGGATTTAGTGACCTGAACACCGACATTTTAAATACCCAAGCAAGCCTGTTCACAAAAATTTGAGAAAGATGTTGTCCTTAGCTTCAATGAGATGAAGGTTAACAGTGATATTTGCTTTGATAAAAGTGAAGAATTGATTATAGGGTCTCTTAACAATGTCCAAGGTGACCTGGTGGTCTAGGGGTAAGGTGTCAGACTTCTATGCTGGCGGCCGGGGTTCAATCCTCGGTCCCGGCAAAGATTTATCTGATTACCAAACCCTTCCTTCACCTCTGACAAGACATCTTGTGAATGTGGGGAATGCCAGGCCTCCACCGTGGTTCGGATTCCACGTTAAACTGTAGGTCCTTCATTTCATCTCACAATCACCCTACCATTACACATTAGCGTAAGTGCGTATAACCCGAATGGGTAGTAAGACGCGGTGCTAATAATAATAATAATAATAATAACAATGTCCAAGATATGGAAGTAAGATGTTTAGTCTGAAAGTGGATTCAACTTATATACTATAACTTTGACACAGCCGTCACAAAGGAACTACTAATCGAAACCATTCAAGTTATGGAAAACACCGCATTTAAAGTGAGAGCATTCGTCTGCGACTTGGGACCTTCAAATAGAAAACTGATGACCAATCTGCGTATCTCGTTGTATAAGCCGTCAATGAAAAATCCATCAAGTTAATATCAAAATGTATGGGTTTTTGTGATGTCCCATATGGTCTGAAGCTATTAAAGACTCACCTGCTTGATGAGGGATATAAACTTGAATGTGGAAAATGTGTTGCAAAAGAAGCATTTATAAAATTAATTGTAATGCAAAGTGGCGGAGTGACGGTGCATAAACTATCTATGAAGCATATTCTTGTAGCTGGGACGGAGAAGAAGAAAGTAATGAAAGCCTCAGAACTGTTGGAAAAGCAATATGATACAACTTCCCTGAGCTCAATGATGTAGGAAAAACTGTAAATATTGTAAACAATGGATTTGACGTACTAAACTCTCGAATCCTAATGTGCAGAACGTACATTCTAAAAAGTGCTAATGGCAACTTTTTAAATGATTCGCTAAACAAACTATACCAACAAATCCTCAGTGAGATTAATTATAAAGGAAGAAAAAGAAAAAAAGAAATGGAGAAAAAGAAAAAAAAATCAGACGAACTTTTCACTTTTCAAATGAGGTTTCTGATGTCTATAAATAGTGCTCTTGGTCTGTTTAAAGACTTGAAATCTGAAAGTTACACTTATATTATAATATTTAGATGTAACCAGGACTTACTTGAGGGCTACCGTACTTTTCACAGATTTGAGGACTAGGGCGATTTTACGACCATCCTCTGCCCACCATTCTATCTCAAGTTTATAATATTGAACCGCAATGCGGGTGAAATGATTAACAGTGAAAAGTGTATATTTGATAAATAAGTTCAGACATTGAGCGCTAATATTTTGTCTGAGGCTACACAAAACGCGGTTCCTCAGACGTCACATAACAGTGATGAAGGTTAAACCAAGGCGTCTACACAAATCTAACAAGCTGACAATGAATATAATGTGGAGTTCACATTCCCCGTCGATGGACTCCGTAAACATTTTCAAGCTAAAACTATTGAAAATAGGCCTGTGCTACTGGAAATGATCGCCGGCTATATCGCCTACATAGCGAAGAAGTAGTATCCAGAAAAAGCTAGTATGTACGGAACCCTAACCAAAGACACTTCCTTCAGGAATGAACTGGCTGCAAACAATATCGAGGAGATCGTTAATAAAACCCTAGGTAGAGTTTGTCAGTTTGTCAACAGTGTTATAGAAATGGAAAAATAATTTAATCACTTTCATGGAGTTTTTGTTAACAAGTGTTCTGGTGTTTTCACAAAATTGAAGGACAGAATAAAAAGTAAATATCCTGAAATCTACGAATTTGTATTTTTGTGGTTTTTAAGAACCCGTAAGTTTATTATAATAAAAGGCATAAATAAACGTAGGACCAATAAATTACAACTATAGTAAACGTAGGGATACTGCCAGTGAACAGAGGAAAAAAACAAGATTAAGAAAGTGGTCTAATAGTTTTAACTGCGAGTTCTAACATATTGTTCCTAATGAAAGGTAAGCATTATAAATGTTAATTATTATTGGAACATTTTATCAATTTAAGAATTAAATAAACACATTTGTATGTCAGAGTTGATATCAATAATCTAACCTAAAAGTAAAAGAGCGCTTGTAGAACAATACTGGTTTTATTTGCTGCAGCGTTGTTTTATACTGATTTATACAGTTTAAATACAATATTATACTTTGATAAAATAGTCCTATGTAACAATAACCAAACAAATATCATGGATGCTATAGCTGTTATCATACTATACTGTTTCATGAGTATAAAACTACAATAATGCCTGTAGAACTATATTTGTTATATTTTCCATAGCATTATGTATTCTGCTGAATAAAGCTAAAATACAATATTATAATTTCGTAATTGGGTGCAAATAAACAATTATTGTATTCGATCCAGTTAAAGAGAAAGAGAAAAGAAAAATTCTGTCTTTAGTTAAATTACATGTCGGTATAGTTTTCATCCAAGATTGCATCATGCGGACAAGATATAATTCATAAAAGTATTGACAAAGGTGTAAGGCTTTATCTCATAAGTCATATAAATCATCCCAATTAAAATACGCACGATAGTGATACCATCATGAGCGTGGTGGATATACGTGAAGTCGACCCGGGGTTCTTGGGGTAAGCCGATGCTCGTGGGTTCAAACCCAGCTGGGGTCGGAGAACTTTTCTTGAGCGATAAAGACTTGTTGCACAGCCTCCTTCGGAGAGGAAATAAAGACATTGGTCCCACGTCAATTGTGTCATTTAAGAGATCATTGGAAGGAATGTGAAATTAAATACCTCAAATAAATGAAATGAGATATACGTGAAACATATTACAACATTAAGATGCTACCAAAGAAGTGAAGGACAACACACACTATTACACAGTATAAAATCACATTTTAACCGGCCCTTGTAAAAATAAATTTCAAGTTTGGAGCCTATGCATGTCAGCAAACATAAAGGTGTGCTTGAGACCTTAACTCACGTGGTGAGGCCTCTGATGTATCTCGTGCTTAAAGAAAATCACTCAAGCTCCCCCAAGAAAAAGCCTTACATCAGGTCCAACTTCCCTTTAGCATGTTGTCGTATTATCCGAATCCACCTGCCAAGACGCAGCTGCTGCATATCCACGGAGCAAACATTGGTAACCAGTTTTGGCTCGAAGCACTTAAAGCTGTTGGGGAAACAACTAATACCCTGGGAGTGGTGCGCTAAAGATACGTCCTGGCCCCGACACCCCAGTTCCAGGTCGTATACATAAACCACCCAGATGCGGCTTCTCGGACGCGTGCTCTTTGTGTTCGGGAGGCCACAGGTGGAAATCGCAAGTGGCTACCATTCCTGTGTCCACTTGGATCTAGTTGCCTTAGCTGTTTACGAACCATATCCTGCTACATCGGCCTTTGTCACGAGAAGCTCTGGTTTCTATGATTGTGTGATAATAATTAACATGTACTCGAGTAATTATAATGTTATATGTTGACCTTGTAAATGTTATAATAAAGGGTGTATTCTAAAGAGTCGGGAAATTCTCTCCTGTTTTCGCCTGTTCCCTTAAGACCTTCCCTTGTTTAAATTTGCGGAGAAAACCATCTATAAGGCAAGGTATAGTAGTAATATGTAAAGTTGAAAATAGGGAAGGACCCAAACATCTTATATTTCACAACATTCAGGCTGCCCTCTAAATATATTAGGATAAATCGTTAATAAGCTTTAAAATAGCTGGGAGCAAATATTCTTATTCAAAATATTATTTTATTAAATCTTGAATTTTCTCCGAAATCTATATCTTAAAATATCCTTAAAAATTTGAAGATCTGAAGGGCCCAGCCCTAATATTTATGATATATATATATAATATATATTATATAAGATAAATAATTTATATTATATATATGATATATAAGATATATAATTTATATTATATATATCCATTAATTCCATCTGTCTCATCCCTAGCTAGTTAGTAATATTTAAATGCGGATTGACTGAGCGGGAAATAAGAAGTGGTGAAAATGTTATGAGTTCTGCATCAATATATCTGGGTGTTATTGGAAAACCTAAAATAATTAACTTTTATTTTTCAGGAGTTTATCGAAGAAAAGTTGAGCCAAAGATTTACATTGACATAACTGGTATTAAAGAACTTAGGGTTATCACAACAGAACCTACTCTAGTTCTTGGAGGAAGTGTTTCTTTGACAGAAGCTATGGAACTATTTTATGATCTGTCCAAAATGACACAGTATGCGTATACTAAAGTTTTAGCAGATCACATTGATTTGATTGCGAATGTACCTGTTAGAAATGTAAGTAAGCAAAACTCTTTTAGTGAGGGCACGCTAGTTCTTGAAATAAAAATTATCAAATGCTTGCATGTTACTTAGGAGAATTTTTTCTAAAATGATCTCATGTATATGTCTAGAGTATTTCTTTTTATATCTAAACCATTTCTGAAATTTTATCATAGATGTAAAGATAGTATCATCAATTATTTAAAATGTTTAATACCAGCTTTAGGAATACCATAGATTTATAAATATTATCCTTTGTAGTAAAAGAGTTTAGGTGGGTAAATTATGTGTAATTAATTAAAAGGGGAAAAAATACTCTGTACCAATACAAGACATAAGATTTAACTCTCAATTTCGAAATTAATTTGACCAAATCTAGCATTAATTAATTTCAGAAATAAAATGTTAAATATGAAGGAATAGATATCAGCCTTGTGTGGAAGTCCAATTAAAATCAGAAACTTTGGAAAGCTGTGTTGATACTTAACACTAGTAGTGAAATTAAAAGTAGGTATTAAGTAGTGTATATAAACCTTAAATGAATTCCCCCTATCCCCCTGTTGTAGATAAACTGTGTGTATTGTTATTTATAGGCCGGAACAATTGCTGGAAATCTTTCAATTAAGCACCAGTATAATGAGTTCCCATCTGATATGTTTTTAATGTTGGAAACTGTTGGCGCTACTCTAAACATACGTGAGTAAAGTTTTATTTTAATACATCAATGAATAAAATTTACAAACTCAAGATGGAGATGAAAGAACGTGAGAAATGGGCATTGTTTTTGCAGTTTTTATAGCAAAATATTTTTAGGCCAAAATAAATATATTATTGCTCCAGTAAAAGTTTAGATTTTAATTTTATTCACATGGTGTTATTGAATATATGTCATGAGCATAGCGGCATTAGAAACAAACTTTATAAATGAAGAGAAAAGGTTATCTTGAGATTCCAGGACACCTTTATTAGATATTCAAGATGTTGATATCACCATGTAAAGAAAAATAATCTTTTTATATGGAAAAATTATTTAATATTTTTGGCCAAAAATGTTTTTCAATAAAAACTGCAAAACACTGCCCTTAACTCTTATTTCCTACATCCCCACCTTAAAACATAGGCTCAATATTAAGGGAAGAAATGTTATTTAATATTCTATTGATTATTTTTGTCCGAGATCTTTTATTTTTCTTCTAGTTCAAAAGGATGGAAAAACTATAAATGTAACACTTCTGCAATACCTCAAATTGGACATGAATCAGAAAATTATTATAAGTATTTCTCTTCCAAAACTGGATAGCACATATGCTGTAAAAACATTCAAAGTGAGTATAATGTTCAAACCGTGAATTACATTAATTATTGCTATAGTTTGGTAAACGCATGCACTCACTTTATAAAATATTATTAATAACAGGTTGGACCTGCTTCACTGGTCAAATGATTTGAGGTCTAAGGCGTTACTCTCGCAGTAGAGTAGACAAACAGCAGATGAGTGATGAGTGGAAGATCGAGTCTCAAACCCGGTCGGTTTTACTGAGGGTTGTTGTTTCCTAAATGGTTTTCTACGCTCCCTTCGAATAAATAAGTGTACTTCTTCCAAATTAAATCCTCTTTATCCTTAGCACATTAGTGTTATTATTACGTATGCGTACAACCCAGACTGGTGGTTAGACGCACTGACGAAAGGAAAAGGATATTCATAAAATAGAGCTCTTGTGATTCTTTACTACAGCAATAAATTTCCCGTGATTAATTTGAGCTTTAGAAACACAATTTTTAAGATTTTTCACTTTAACGTTGTTTAAAGGTTATTTTATCTGATAGTTTTAAGAAAGCCTATATTTATAGAAACAATGTAAGCTAAATATGTTTAACATTAAGAAATCTTTGTTTATTTTCAGATCATGCCAAGGGCGCAAAATGCCCATGCATATGTAAATGCAGGATTTCTGATGAAATTGAGTGAGGATGGGACTGGTAAAGTTGTGCAAAAACCCAATATTGTCTTTGGGGGAATAGACCCACAATTTGTAAGACACTATTCATATTTTATCAAGTAATATTCTTATCAGCTTGACAAAGTAAAACATACATTTAATATAATGTTGCCAATGAAAATTAGGTTCACTTTCTTTAATACTGTTTGTGTGTCTACGTTTAAGATAATGTATATCTGGCTATCAAGAAATGTATGAATAAGTTGTAAAATATCATAAATATTTAAAGATCTTCTGCTTTTAGGTGAGATAAGAATAATATAGAACCTAGTTTTATTTCATTATATTACATATATATGTATTCGGCATGTTCGCCAAACATGAGTCGCATCCCTATAAAAGTTAACAATAAAGTGGTGACAGAATTACTTAATACAAATTCATCATTTTCTAATTTGACTGAATCAAAGTGTTTCCTGTATGTCCCTAGTAAGCCATTAACACTTTTCAAAAACATTTGGAATTTCTATTTCCTTTTTGAAGTTCCTATTCTGTATAACGCGTTAAACTAGAGTAAAATAATAATCACATTTATGACAGTCATGAGATAGAGGTAGCAATCCATCATCTTAGGGAATTCTAGTTTGATCACGGGGTGTTCTGTAAATAACTTGACATTTGTTTACACGCATCGGTGGCCGCGTGGGCGAAGACTCTACTCTCGCAATAGGCTAGACTGCTGATGACGGGGAGATCATGGTTTGATACCGGTCGAGTATACTGAAGGTGTTTTTTCCTAAATGCTCTCTATCTCCCTCACCTTCTCTCTCCTCCACACAAATGTGGGTACACTTTATTTGAATTCAACCTTTCTCACCCTAACCCCAATTCATTAGCATAATTAGTACATATGCGCACAACCCAAATGTGTAGTAAGGTGCTGCGCTACAAAAACGTTTACAAAACCAGGCACAAAATTCTTGAGTATTGGGCTGAGAATTTTTTCTTAATTATTAAGTCCAAAGTTAATTTTGTAAATTGTTTGCAGACATAACCATGTTTATAAATTGCATATTTAATAATTATGTATGATTAATCAAAATAATTGTTTAATTCAGTTGCACGCCATCGACACTGAAAAATTCTTAATCGGCAAATCTGTGTTGGATGAACAAGTTCTTCAAGGTGCTTTAAGCACTTTGGACTCAGAGTTGCTGCCCGACTATATATCTCCAGATGCAGTCCCAGAGTACAGAAAAGGGCTTGCTAAGGCTTTATTTTACAAGGTAATAAACTACTGCTGTCAAAATACCCTCAAAGCAATGCTATTTTAGATATTCTTAAATTAAAATAAATAATGCTTAAAAATTAAAATTGCAGAAGTTTTTATCATTAGCGCTTAGCAAGGTTGTTCTCCCACACTAGCCTAAAATGTTGAGAAATTTCTCAAAGCTGTTTCTTCTTAAGTTCTCATACAATGTAATTAGACCCACACTTTGAAATGTTATGTCTATCGAAGACGTGGATTGGAAGTTCAGCAAAATGAATAAAGGACAAAATACGAAATGATTTCATTTGACATTTTTACTTGTATTTGTGTGAAAGTATAGGTATATTCATTTAAACTTTAACTAAATTAGCATTTATTCTAGGTATCTTTGAGTTGTTTTCGAGTGCTGGAATTTCTAGGAAACTTTTCTATTAAATATTTATTGTGTGACGTTAGTAAGGTCAAATAATTGGATTGAAATATTTTCAGCTTCACTTTGTTTATTGTAATGCTACGTCTTAAGTTGTGCTGATCTATTTGAACAAGTGTAACATAATGTATCAAGGCCTAAACAGTGTAGAGCCCTAGGTGGTGATTGTGATATTGTTATAGTGGTTCAAAGGCTAATCCGTGTGGAGATCCGGATCATGAGTGTTGCGTACGTTTAGTTATTTAAAAACTGAGTATTTCAGAGGTCTAGATAGTGATTGTTACATATCATAATTGCTCTTCAGGAAATGTATAGTTTAAAAATACCACTGGGTAGAATGTTTATGGTAAGGGTGTGTGGGTTTTTATTTAACATAAAACTATCCTGTACATAGATATGTCCCGTCTACAGACTCCGTATCTGTAAGGTGCATATTCGTCCACGAGTGCTTGACTCCACACTAACAGATCTCTTTGTCTACACAATCCTGATCCTTAAGTCGTTAGTCCTTACCACTCCATAGAAATTGACTCTACTTTAACTTTCTAAGGATTAGTCTATACGGACTGTTAAGAACTACCACTAACAGAAAAGTAAATATGTGCGTACTCATCGAAATAAAAACACCAGTGGTGGCGAAAATATCCGTTACAATGGAAAAGTCGTGTACCTTAACTCATTCGTTAGTATGTCTGTCTACTGCTCTAAGAGTCCCGGGTTAGATTCCTGGCATGACCGAAAAATGTATCATCGATGAAATGTATGCTTACCCTTTCACAGTGATAAATTAATGGCTGGAGACTGGATGATGTCTGGGCTAGATTTAATTTAGTTTGGAGTCGTGTGCTTATATAATCAGTTATTTCAAAAATCGCACGGTTAAATAAGTACTATATTGCTGATAAATGAAATATTATGGAAACAAATACAAAATTAAATAATAGTTCTACGCACGAAGCAGTTTTAGAAATATTTTTCTGTATTTTAAAAACCCCGGGAAGCGTGGCATCTTGACATTTCTTAGAAAACTGTTTACAAGCTCTCAGCAAGAGTGGCATCGCTTTGGGAGGTTAAACTTCGCATTATTTTTCTTAATAACCTCCGATTCACAGATCAAGTCTTCTTGCATATTGATCTTGACAATTTTCTTTCAAAGCGTTTAATTGGACGTAGTCTCAGACTTTATCATTGATTGGAACGGCTCCGCGATTTAAGAGATGGATGGACTGTTTAGACGTGATTTACACGTTTAAGGACCATTAAGGCCTTAAAAAAAATTGCTAATGTGAAGCTTACAGACTCTGTAAACGAGGGCTTAGCTATTTTCCTTTTATTTCTTATTCCTGAAAAGTATCTTACTTATGTATACATTTAAACAATAACCTTTGTTCACTGTTTATGTTGACACGGAAAATGTTTACTACCTCCAATATTATTTTGCGCATAAACTATATTTCATTATTTCGATTGTGCTCTTGCTTTGATTGCCACCGTGTTGTTTATCTTTCTAAGGAGAACCGGCGTACGTTATTGAAAGCTCCGAACTCCGCGACTTTGTCGGAGCTAGTACAAAAACTAAACTAAAAGGTGTTAATAAACCTCACAAGACTCGACTTCTGTATAGGTGTGTGGACAAACTATTGCTTTGTGTGATGAATACTGCCTTGTTTTCTTCACCAATGTACACATTACTAATAGGTTTAGAAGTATTATTTTAATTGGTTGGCTACAAATTCTGTATAATTAATTTTGTTAATAAATAAGAGCAATTGCATGTGTAGAGTAGCTATATCTAACAATAAAGTATTATTGGTTTGTGAACTAACTGTGTGTACGTGTGTGAGCGCGCACGTGTGCATGTTTGTGTGCGCGCGCGTGTGTATCAAAGTTATATTATGAATAACTATCGATAGCAATAAAATAATGTGTTTTTGTTAGTAGGCCTAATTGTTTTTTCCCCTTTTAAACAGTTTATTCTCAGCTTGGCCAAAGCAAAAGCAAAAAAATCCCTCATCAGTGGAGGTGATCTTTTGACACGTCCTCTCTCTTCCGCTAAACAGACTTATGAAACAGACAAATCTGTGTGGCCCCTGAACCAACCTGTGCCAAAGTTGGAGGCGCTAGCGCAATGTTCAGGTAAATGCAGTTTGGACAATTATTTGTTTATATTTATTTAAACACTGAAATAACTATGTATTCTTTAACATCATAATAACCTGCTTTGGTCGCCGCATGGTCTAATACGTCACTATCGCAATCGCAAAAGACTTGACTGCTGAGATGACCGGGAGATCTGGGTTTGAATCCCAATCTGGTGGACTGAGGGTGGTTTTCCAAAATTGTTTTTAACTCTCCCTCCACGCAAATGCCTGTACACTTTCTCTAAAATCAACCTTCCTTATGATCGACTCATTTTTGTAATAAGTATATATGCTTATGATCTGAACAGATAATAAATTCATTTCTAAAAAAAACTAATACAGAACGTGACGACACCCACCCACCCCCACCTACAAAGGGGTTTCGGGTCTAAGTCCAGGTGGCCCACACTATAGCTTCTCTACTTCTTTTTGTATAATTTGCATTGAATCATTGTCTGAGCTAACAGTACCGTCACAGCTGTAGAAGTCATGACATTGAGTGATAGTCACTTCCATGTCAGTATCTGTTGGCACGTTGGACTGAAATCAACTTTATAGTGTGGTTTCAAATCTCAATCATCAAAATGGTGGAGCTTGTGCAAGCTATTGATAGAGAGGGGTGATCTGATTACTATAGAGGTAAACAGACGTACTTAAAATAAACGGAAGTGAATGGGAAAATGGGTAGCATGAATAGATATCCTGGGTAGCCTACATCAAACACGCTGCTAATGGAAGATCCTATCTATTTTTTCCTCGGATTGATTAAGAAATGTTCGTTGAATAGCTGAACCAGGTAAATGAATGTTCAATTAAATTTTAGTTGAAGTTTGATATACCTTAGTTGTTACAGCATTGTTTGTGTAAAGGTATTGTTAAGAGATATGTGTTGACTACTACCTCTAGGTACCTCTATATTTAAAAAACTATAGATCTTCAGTAGCTGAGATGTCTCATAAACTAAGACTCTGCCTTAATTTCTACTGTTAAAAAAAACTGTAACTAATCTGTTTTTCTCTTTTCAGTTTGCACCTCAAATAAATAAATAAAGAGATGGTCATTAGGAACGAAATTCCAGCAATATTGAAGTTTCAAGCTATCCCATGATATCTAGATTGAGAAACTTCACTGACCCTGATGTATTTGTATAGAATTCCAAATTAATACCCTCAGAAAATTCATTGCATAAGTTTCGGGTACTATATATAATGCATTGGAGAAGTTTATTCAGTCAACCATTATATATCAACTTACCCAAACGTATAATTGATTAGTCAATTTCTTAAATATGTGGCAGTGGTAGGACATTATTTTCAGCATTAAAACCAAACGCATAAATTTAATCATATCAGACTTCATTCAAAACATATGATTGGAATTGAAACAAATTGAAAAATAAGTTAGCTAAACGTAAACCATTACAACATTACTTCAATCTTCATCATCACCGTTAGTAAAATACGTAGTCCAGTCCCTGAAGAGGTGCCGGTAGGATTTTCATATATGGAAGTTTACTTCCTAAACAATTCACATTTTTTTCTTTTCAAAAAACACCAAATTTGTTTTCATATTAATGGGAAGGGGGGGGGG
>CABFVZ010001712.1:96794-116931 GCA_902151445.1 Timema monikensis | reverse complement strand
GCAAAAAAAAAAAAAAGTTAAGAACCAAAGACTTTAAGCCATTTTTAGTCGAATATCTCGCTATCACACTGTTTTGAAACTTTACGTGTAAACTACTGACTATCGTGATATCTATTATCAAACAGTAATGGCTTTTAAATGCCGTGAACCCTCTTTTTGTGAAATGATTGTTGGACTTTTTTTCTTTTTTTTAAGTCCTCTAATATGAAAATTTGAAAGACATAAAATATCGCCAGCTTGATAATTTGATTTATTTTAGTTATATGTATCTAAAGAGACAAAAATCTTATTGTAACATTTGACTATGCTAAAGTTAAAAATCAAACAGAACCTATTATGAATTCAAATTCTGGTAAAGTTGCTGTATTAACATTACTGTAAAAAAAATTAATTACTAACAAATACACCAAATTAAATTCGAAGTCTTATATGAGAATTGATGTATGTATTCCAAGAATTTCATATTATAAAAATGTCAGCGAAATTAAATTAAATATTTTCCGCCATCCATTTCACACCAATAAACAAAAGCGAATTTTTTAATGCTATTTCAAAAAGTTCACCTTTTCTTAAAATCCAATTTTTAACAGATTTAATTTCCATATTCAATGGTCACGGATATCTTCGTGGTCTCCCCTTTGAATGCCACGGTACCAAAACATTATCACACATTCTGACTATTTGAATAAATAACACTCAATATCCTTTATTTTGTTCCCCGTCTCATTGTTCATCCCAAATCCACTTCGGTGACCGCATGTTCAAAGGCGTCAGTCTTTCAATATAATGGACTGCCGGTGGCAGGGATATCGAGGTTAATATCTTAGTTGGATGTACTGAGGGTGGTTTGACCTAAATGGCTCTCCTCTCGCTCTCTCTCTCTCCGCGCAAATACGAATACACATCCTCTAAATTCCACCTTCCTAACACTTAAAACATCAGCGTAACTAGTGCATATCTGTATAAACCTAACGGATAGTAATACATGGTGCTAAAATAAATCCTGCCCGTCGGGGCTATCGAATATGTATAATAATAATAATAATAATAATATTTAGCACCGCGTCTTACTACCCGTTCGGGTTATACGCTTTAAGTACTAATTTCGCTATAGGATTAGGAATTGGGAAGGTTTAATTAGAGGAAGTGAACCCGCATTTGCGTGGAGAGAGATTGGAAAACCATTTAGGAACCCTCCCCCAGTTCACCCGACAGAGATTCGAACCTCGATCTTCCCGTCCTCATCGAATATGTAGTTAATTACATTAATGGGGAAGGGATGAGGAAGGTAAACTTTTTGAAATGATTTATTACCATAATTTTCATCGAGTAAGAGTGGGAAACCTTATAGACAAAACCACTATGTTCACCCATTATAGATCCGAACCCCGAACTACCCATCACCATTGAAAGAGCTTAACGAACTTGAGGTCCACATACCTACCTTTGAAATAAATAAGATTAACTTAGATTGTTTGACTGAAGTGTATTGCTGAGTTGATTCTTACATTATAACTCAATAAAACATCAAATTATAATACCTTTACTTCTCATAAATTTAGTATATTATATGATTATAAATATTCTGTAACTGAATTAACTTTAATGAATTAATTTCTGACGTTTATTTTAAATAAAAAATCTTACTTTATCACATATTATCTTAGTACGGTTATACCTATCAATTCTCTCTTTTTGTGAAAATTAGATGTGTTCCTTATATTAATAATGAATAATTTTGGCATATCAAGAGCCCTGTCAACATAAGAAGTAGCTTGCCAAGGGACTGGTTTCTTCATCAATATTAGTCACTCCAGATTAAGAGAGGACTGTAACTTTTTATATTTGCCATAGCTAACAAATAATAGCTAACCGTTAGAACAAGATATAACTTTAACTTCTCAAACGTAATTAATCTTAAGAAATGTTATTTCAACCAATGTTTCAAACAAGAGGCTATTTTATTCGAGAATCTAGGTTATCCTACACACAACCTCTCTCTAAGCACTGTGAAACGTTCTTGAATTACGGGTCCCTTCGTTGTGCGCCAATTATGTTGTTCTGATATTTTACTGCCGCGATGGACGCCAATTGAAGAATTATAATTAATAAACATTTATTATTTTGACATGTTTTTTATTTCTGAATCTGTTTATTTATTGTGAAAATAGATCATGTAGTTGAAATATATACGCGGCCTATTGTATGAGCGCGGATAGGTGTTGCTGGACCCCAAGCGAATTCTGTCAGTTCTCGACACCCACTGCCTTTACGTTGCACCATTCTTTGTATATATCCCTTGTTCGTGGAAGCTTCGAGAAGGTTTAGTTTAGAAAAAACAAAATACAAGACAAAAACATCTCGGTCTTACTAGAAGCTTCGAGAGCCGGAAAATGACTCAAGTTACATTTTAAAATCTCTCTTCGAACCTTCGAGAAGAGGAAGTTATTATTTGAAATATATATATTGCCAACCTGACTTGACTGGTGTCACGTGCGTGACGTCACTGATCAGTGGCTTTTGCCTTCTTAGAAGAAGTGCTTTAAGCGCCATTTAATATACTATATAATTTAAATGAAATAAGATATGTTTATAAAATTAGGACGATATTATTGTCAATGCTTTCACATACTTTTTAGGGGCAAATCAATTACATTACAACTGCCTATGGTAAAGTCGGCTCTGACCATTTAAGTATCAAGATGTTTAATGCAATATACACAAACGTTTCCACTTACGTTTTACGATATCATTATAAAATTGTTCTAGCAACTATTTTTGAAAAGTTATCGCCCAGCAATACTATTTTAACTGTAATATATATTTTTATTTTTTTATGTATTTCAGGTGAAGCAGCGTACGTAAATGACCATCCTGCCATTCCTGGTGAACTTTTCGGAGCGTTCGTCGTGACAACAATTGGTCGAGGAAATGTTTCGAACATTGATCCAAAAGAGGCTCTGGTAAAAAGTCATTTACTGAAATTAAAATTTATTGCCTGAAAATAAAGTTTAGATTGTTTTAGAGATTTGATGAAGATTTTTTTTTTCTTGTCGAAGCAATTGCAGTTATATAAAACAATCATTTACTACTATCATATAATATTGCAAATCATTTAATGAAATAGTAGGGAAAAGATCTGAGACCTCTACTAACTATTAACTATTTTAACCAATTAATCATGTTTTTAAAACATATTGGTTAAAATGCCGTCATCAGTATTAATGTGTAAATAAATATCCTACTTGCTAACCTATTCAAACATAGGAGACAGGATTTATCATTTATAAATAAATTTACCGAGTAGTTAAATATGTGTAGTATTTTAGGGTGCCACAGGAGTAAACAGTTTGCAGTGTCAATTTCCAGCCTGCACGTGGTAAGGACGCACGTTCGTTAACGTAACATGGTGTCAGCAAAGGGATTTAAAACGATTATTAATCACTAAATTCGTCCAGTTCTGTGGATACAATGTAGACACGATACCTACCTAAGCGTGGAATTTTCATTTAATGAATAGTTTAATCGATCAAAACCGTCGTTAACATGCGTTAGAAGTTAGAATTCTGTACTACCCGGCCCGAGTTAGGACAAGATCATATTTGTGTGAAAAAGTAAAATAAAGTATTAGGTACCTGTAGTATGGAGATCCTTAGCACTTGGTAGAAGAAACGCGGGAATTAAAATCTTCAAATTTGTTCTATAACATTTGTTAATTTTATCTTTCTGTGCGAGATGCGCCAGGGTGCTCGGGAACAATTACGCAGCATACTTCGGATTGGACAATAACAGACTTAGTGCTCGGTCTCGGGAACATTTGCGTAGTTGACTTTGTGAGATGTTCGGGAATGATTTCGAAATTTACCTCACGAAAGAAAATTGTCATTGCTAGGGCTTGGGAATAGTTGCGCAGCTGACCTTCAGCGTGATGTAAAGCATACAGACTAATTATGGACGGGTAAACAAAACGCCAACCATGGTGGCACAAACTCCTGTCCCAGTGCCACTGTTCTTTTCCTTTCACGCCAAAAATTGGCCAATATGGTCACGACGTTTCCGTCGTTTTCGTCGAGGGTCAAACTTAAACTCACAATCAGAAGAAAGACTAGTCGGCGTATTGATGTTATACTTAAGATACCAAGCGGAAGCCTTTTTAGAATCCTTCCACTCTTCACATAGTGATACCTCAACTTTTGACACTGTTTTTTCTAAATTCTAGAATCATTTTAGAAGGAAAAATAATTTGATTTACAAAGGCATCAAATTTCTTCGGTGCATTCAACTGGAATATGATTCAGTGGATGCATTTGTGACGGCTGAACGTTCGTTAGCTCAAACCTGAGAATGGGGGAGTACTTGAGGAAGACATGATAAAACGTAATATAATAAAAGGTGTCACAATCAATGTTTTGTCAGAGGCATTACAAATGGACCCAGACATAAGACTAGAACGTGAAATAATACTCATCCGCCAAGCAAAAGAAGTGAGAAGCCATCAGGTAGTTGTTCGGGGGTCTAATAAAGAGTTCACACCTACTACACCTTCTGCAAGTGCATAGATTGACCGAGATTACAAAACACACAGTCGTCAGGAGGGTTCACGGTAAATAAATTATCCAGCATGGAATATAAACGTGTTGAATCTGCGGTCAGCTCAAGTGCAATAATTTTACCCCTTGGCCCTGTCAGCTGAAAAACATGTCCCTACTGCAATAAATGAGGACACTGGGCCCAAGTTTGTGAATCAAAATTGAAGCAAGTTACGGTCCACGCAATACAGACCAAACAGAGCTCCACGCCAAAGTTGGGACTATACAGACAAGGCAGTCAGCTACCCAGGATGAAGTGCCACATTACTTTTACTTGGATGCGATTGATGGAAGTGACCATGAACCTTTGCTCTCCGTTGTGAAGGTCAATAGAAAGTGGGAAAGAAGTTTCAAAATTGACACGGGATCTGTCGTGACGATGGTAGGGGCTGGTATCTGCAGCAAACTTAATTATCTATTACGACAGACAATCACCCACGTTATTCGCGGAGTAGGGGGTGGAGTGCTCAACATATCAGGACTATGCCAGGCAGAGTGGCACGGACACAACGCCACAATGGATGCATTTGTGGTTGACGGCCTTCACGAGCCTCTCATCGGCCCTTCTGCAATTGAAATTTTGTAGATGATCTCTTATCTATAAAAGACCTTCACAACGTCGCCATTGAAGATATACAAGGCACTCCTCTCAGGCTTGTTTAAGATGATAGAGGCCTATGAATTGTGGTATCTAGAAGAGGATTATCCAGTTGCTGTTTCAACCCCCCGTTGGGTAACCCTTCCCTTGCTTGAAAGTGTACAAAAGGCCCTAAGTGCACAAGAAACTGTAGGGGTAATTGTTCGAGTAGAAGAACCCATACCGTGGTGTGCACCCATGCTGGTGGTCCTTAAATCAGATGTCAGTGTACGTACATGCTTATATTATATGGAGTTGAACACGTGGGTGCTTAAAGTGCGTCACCAACTACCATCCGTAGACGAGACACTGGCTCAATTACCCGGATACCCTTCACCAAAGCTTGCCGACAATTAACCACCTTTATCATACCGTTTGGATTGTTATACATAAACATCTCCCAACGGGGCATTGGCATCAGAACACTTCCAACAAAGATTGTCAAAAGCTCTTTAAAATTTGTCGCGAGTGCTAAATGTCATGGATGATACACTTGTATGTGGAGCAAAACGAGAAGAGCTCGTCTCACATTGGTGCTGGACAAGCTAATGGATTTTGAACTAACCTTAAATGAAGTGAAATGTAAATTTCTGATGAGAGACCAAATTTCTCCATCACATAGTGGATTCCAAGGTTCTCCACCCTTACCCAGCACACACATGACTTTTGTTGAGCCACCTGAGCCAAAATACACCCATGAAAGCCGTCAGTTTCTATAAATGTCAAATACCTGCTGAAATTTACACCCAATCTCGCCATTAAAACAAAACCTCCTATGGAACTTCTTTGCATCGACACAGAATTCATCTAGACTCCAGTTCACTCATCAGCATTCAACAAAGTGAAGCGGTTGCTCAAACTCATTCAGGTATTGGCACACTTTGATCAAAATCTGGGATACCCGGCTAACAACTGATGCTTCTTCATTTGGCTTAGGGACTCTTCTAGAAAAACGTAAAGATTACGAGTTGTGGTACACAGTAAACTATGCATCCAGTCATGTCTGCTATATAAACTCGTTATGTACAAATAGAAAAAATGCTCTCGCCACAACATGAGAATCAGAGTAATTTGAAAATGTTCTGCTAAGCAAACATTATGTGCTGTATACAAACCATAAATCCCTACTGTTACTATTAAGCCAGAAGCTAATTTCAGAGCTTACTGCTCGTATACAAAAACTTAGTGTGAGATTACTATGGTTTGATTATAGAGTTGAATACGTACCAGAACAGTAATTTCAGGCAGCTAATGCGCTCCGCAGAGCCCCCCAGTGGAGTCAAACGAACCAAACATGGACATCCTGTATCAGGAAACGATGGAAGTATTTATTTCGCAATTTTTTTTTCCCGTCTCCCTCTCTGACTGGCGGCTCAAACAGTTGCGTGAGGCACAAGAAGTGTATACTACATACAACAGTTAAAGAAGCACAACCAGAGGGGCTGACCAAGCAGACAACACACAGACCTAAAAATACGACCATTTTGGGAGGAGAGAGGAATTTTAACGCTAGTTGGCGACATGATAGCAAAAGGAAATCATCTGTACATTCCATAATCCCTACGGGTGTCCATACGGGAACGTATTCCTGAAGGACACCAGGGAGTATCCAAGTGTAAAATACGGGCATGGTTGACCATTTGGTGGCCAAACATAACGGGCCATATTCAAAACTAGGACACGTGGGCCAAGTGTATTAAAAGGAGATAAAACCTGGTGAAGTCTCTCATGCCATCACCAGCAGCTCCAGGACCCTGAACAATTGGTACAACCGACATTTGTCGTGCTGCGGGAAAATACATACTTGTGGTGATATGGTTACTCATGCTACCTAGCGATAGAAAAGCTTCGATCAACTTCATCGACAGAGGTCATTGTACACCTCAAAGGAGTGTTTGCATGACACGGCATTCCCTTTGAGCCAAGGTCTGACAACGGGACAGCTTACGCCTCCTTATAGTCTGCCAAATTTTTGGAGGAGTATGGGTTCAACCACATGACCAGCAATCCTCACTTTTCACGATAAGGTAGACTAGTATGAGTTAAAATAGTGAAAACAAATTAAGAAAAGACCTATTTGGGACTCCTGGCATACAGGTCATCTCTAACAAAAGCAGATGCCAACCCAGCCCAACTTCCAATGGGATGACAGCTACGCAGCACACTATCAGTCATATCGATCAGAATACAGCCGCAATGGCTGAGGAGTGTACACCATCAGAGGGTTCTGCGGGAGGATTACAAACAAGACAATAGAACATATGACAAAAGAGGGGCAAGTAAGGTAACAATAATCCATTATAACTATTTCAAAGGTAATACCCAACATAATCAAGTTAATCACCTGAACATTGAACAGGTAGCATGATGCGACGATAGAAAAAAAAAATGCTTCGGTGCACCGCATAGACATTCTCTCTCTTTAATCTTGAAATAGAGAAATTTATTAAAAACTCGTATAATTTGTTAATTGAAATAATATCGATTGTTACAGAAACACTTTACCTAAGAGCATTCATTTAATAATATACATTCTTACAGAAATATTGGGAAAAGAGAATCCTCTGGCCACCAAAAAGCAAAACAATCAATTTCATATTTCTAATTTAGCCATAAAAATTATATACGATTGCTTATAGCTCGGAAACTGTTGGATTTATAAAATATATTCCAGACTAAAATACTTTTAATATAACAGTATTACAACTTAACCACTAAAAGTTATTTATTGTCTCAAATAGTTGAGATATAATCAAAATTGGAAATTTCATGGAAAAATGAAAATGAAAATTTTCTTTGTAATGTCAAACAGACATCGTTTAATCAAAATAGTTATAGTGGATTTTGAGAAAATATATTTTTTCTCGTTGTTGTTGTCGATCAGTAAACTACCTTTAATTTTAGAGTTAGATATCTAATTCAAAAAACCCCTCGGGGGAACCTTATGAAAACCCTAGATATCAATATTTAGCTTGGTCTGTAAAATGTTTTCAGCCATAGTCCGAGATACAAACAGATGGCATCGCAAAAACAACTTTTTCGGTTTCAGGGGGTCATTAAGCGTCGATATTTATCAAAATCTCGAGTTAGATTTTTTTGACGATCACAATACTTTTCTCTCCAAGGGTTCAAAGAGAAAGTAAATATAGGGTTAGTGGCAACATAGCCAAATTAATAGGATTAGGGACGAGGTGTATATAAAACACTTATAATTAAAATTCTATTAAAAATGAAGGAAAAGATAACATTTGTAAAGATGCAATAATTTTTTTTAATTAATATTTTTGGACGTCTAGGTAAACATACTTAAAGAGTCCTTAGAGTCCATTTATATCATAATGAATATTTTTTAAGTTTAAATAACTAAATTTTTTAAGGCAGAGGTGAAAATAACTCCTAATGACCCCTCAATCATTATTATCTCACTATAACAAATAATTTCACATTTGAGTAAAAAAGGAATAATAATCATAATATTGTTAGTAAAAATTATTCAAAATTTATATTTTCTACTAAACTTAAAAAAGGGAAAAACTAAATATTATGTATTTTAAGTAGTATACTGCACACTTATTTGTAGATAAAAACCTTTTGTACTATATTTCCAGATATGTTCAATATATCAAAATATGTTTAATATATTATGGTTAAAATACTCAAGATTAAAGCCTTAGTTATAAACTTTATAATTGACCTTTAATTTTTGAAACAAATAAACTTTTTCAGGGTATACCAGGTGTTGTCCGGTTTCTTACCGCAGAAGATATTCCAGGGAAAAATTCTTTTACTCCACCGCTTGTCTTCTTATTCGAGCAGGAAGAGGTATGAGGTTTAATTTCAACATGTAGTGCCATTAATTTTTCCCAAATAATAACATTAAAAATATATTTCAGTACTAGATACCTATAATTTTCCTTTCAGTGTCATCTACTGTTCCTTAATCCTTACGAACAATCAATGACTAGTCTCGCCCCTAGTTTCATTATTTTGTTTTATTGGATGAAGTTTTTTCAAATAACTCTGTATCACAATTATATATCTTTAAAACGCATATAAATTCAAACTTGTCGTACGCATTCATGTTTGGTACTAATCATTAACATTTGATCTAATTATTAATGTATTCTAAAAGTTATTAATTAAAATTACTAATCTGCTTATTTTTTCTCAAATAGATATTCTGTAGTGGAAAAGTTTTGTTTGCGGGTCAGCCAGTGGGACTCATTGTAGCTGAAACTCAACAAGTAGCAAATATGGCGGCACAAAAAGTAAAATTAGAATATACTAATGTGAAAAAGCCTGTTATTTTATTGCGTGAAGCAGCAAAGTCAAAAGATCCAAATATAGTTCAACTGGAAAAAGAATTGAAACCAAAAGTTGTAAAAGGTAAGTTTAAAGCTTATAGTTTAGTTAAAGCAACTTTTTGTATGTTGAGTAATCGATTTTTACTCCTTACAGGTAGATACAGTATTGTGATCGTCAAAAAAATCGAACTCTAGATTTTGATGAATGTTGCCGTTTCATGACTCCCCCCCCCCCGAATCCGAAAAAATTGTTTTTGGGTTGCCGTTTCTCTGTACCTCTGAGTAGAGCCTAAACTATTTTACTGATCGGGCTAAAACTTGGTTTCTAAGGTTTTCATGGGGCTGCCACTAGGTGTTTTTGGAATTGGATATCTAAATATAAAATTAAGGGTAGTTTCTTTAAGGGTTAAAAGAGAAAAAGTCGAATTTATCAAAATCGGCTCTACGATTTTGACTAAAATTTATATCTAGGCGTTAGCTAAGATTATAAATAAAATGGTTTTTTTCATTTTCTCATAAAAATTACTTTAAGGGTACTTTACACCCTCGGGATTGAGATACTAAATAACTTATCATTGCAAAATTATAGTACAATCAAAGATAAAAAAAAACTTTTATTGGAAATATATATATTTATAAAACCAATAGTTTTTGAAATATTGGCAAATATATTAATACAATTTTGAGAGCTTTAGTTGCACAGAGAAGTTTTAACGTAATAATTATTACCTAATGCCATAGAGAAAGTAAAAAGTAAGTCTCTCAAAAAGTTGATGTTATTTTTCCTTTAACCTCTTAGGGAAAATTTTTGTACAGCAATGATCTATCATTTTAGACTCACTAGTCAATACTTAGCTCTTTTTATTGGTCTAAATTTATAAATGAATAATTTAATAGTAATGTGGTAACCCTAATATGTGCAACCTCTAATAAAATGTCAAACTTTTAACCAGAAGTGGAAATTTTAATTCGAAGTGTTGACCCTTGTGGACCCATGTCTATCTTTTTTATTGGTCCAAATATAGACTTTATATTTTAAAAATAAAATTATAAAATTTTAAAACGGGAGTCAAAAAATGTTGTACGTAAGTATGACGCAATTTTTGCTCGGGTTTGCTAGTGTATATTATTTCATTTCACATATATTACGAGGTTTGAGTAATTATCTCAAATTTTAAACACAGGAGTGAGAAAGTCCGTGCGGAGTTCCGTACCATTTATTTACGTATATAATAAAACTAGGCTTTATTTTACTATTTGAATACACGTTTGGCTATAATTAAATTTCTTAGACATTTTAGTTAATCTCTCACTTATAAGAGTGTTTGTTTGCTTAAATGTCCGCCATAAACTCATATACAACCTAACCGAATTAAACAGGATATTCACTTGTGTGTTCTTTATTACTCACGGGATGGACATAAGCAATATTGCTTCTATTTAAGTCAAATAAACTACTTTTTCTTAGATTCTTTCTTAGACATGCAATCAAGGGTTATGTTATCCTATAGAATGTAGAATATGTTTTTTCTTTCTAAGTTGATCACCTAATCAACTGTAAATTCAAATAGTAATTACAAAATGCATTTCAATATTAAGGCCAAGGAGAAATTATATTTGAATATTGTTGGTTTTTTCATCTTGTCGGTGTGGATAGATCCAAAACCATAAAATCTAGAAATCTGAAACATTTCATTACTATCGTAAGAAACCTCATCCTGTGAAATAAAATCATTTTTTTTTATTTTTATAATTTTGTGAGCCTATTACTCTTTATCGATTGACCACCTTTATGGGTAACTAAAAAACCAACCAAAATAACCTTATATTTAGCATAGCTTTACGTGGCTAGAAATCTTAGTGTATGTTTCCCGGACATATTATCTTTACACTTAGATTACATTGAGAGTTTAACACCCTAAATCACGTGACTAGCTATGTGGATAGTTCAAAAATCAGAATAAAAATAAAGGTAAATCTTGTCATATGTGCTTAGGGAAACTTGAGAATATCCACACAAAGATTTTAACTTTTACATTCTTACCTAACACCTAAACACTGCGTGACCAATGCTATGGGGTATCATTAGCACATTGAACACCACGTAAGTATCTATTGTGACCATGCCTGAGCTACACTCGGGTCCTCTTTTAACCGTTCATATACGGAATGGCCCGAGATAGCTCGGGTATTGTGTTCTGTAAATGTTTCCTAAGACCATCTTAGTTAATAAAAAAAATACTACCACACTAAGGCAAATTATTGTTGGGCCTAAATGATATTTTTTTAAATTTATTTGTAATTCTCTTATGATAATTTTTCTAGCTTTTGCAACAAAATGTGTACAAATCTTCTATATTTTTTGTCTATATTTGAAATAAAAAATTGTAGGCCTATGTACAAAAACTACCATACAAAGTTAATTTTTTTTTAAATCTATAAAACAATAAAGCTCACACACAATCTGAAAGATAATTAATAACTCTATAATAAATACACAAAAAAAGTATTTTTTTTCCACAGCAAAAATTCAGAATATCATAAATTGGGCCGGTATCTGACGGTTCACCATGTAGTTTCATGCCGGTGTACAATGTGTTAAAATTAATAAAAATAGCATATTGAAACATGGAATCGGCTTGCATGCAGAAAGAAATCTAAGGGTGTACACCCATATTATTAGAGGAGTATATGTGGTCCAGTGGCGGAATTAGTGATAGAAAGGTGGGAGGGTGATTTTTTTCATCAGAAACTATCTGTAGATTAATAATATTCATGGTGCCACTCTTTGATGTGTGGAGTATAGCATTATGACGTCATCAAGATGGCAGCCAATGAGATTAAGAAGCTCTACAATATCTCAGTTATTTATAAATAGATTTCCTTTTTTAATTACTCATATTAAAGATTATTAAAATGTCTATGAAAAATGTTCTTAAGAGTACTCACTATAAAGTAAACGTTATTAAAGATATTTGCTTAAATATGGTTTTTAAACTCAAAAATTATACTTTTTTTTGTATTTCAATAAGAAAATATTGTAATCTTTTCATATTTCTGTTTCTATAATAAATAATTTTTATTTTATATAAAATTGAATAAAAATGGGATTACAAATTTTAATAATAAAAAACACAAGCAGCGTCATTAAATAATCCTCTAAATGTGATTAATGTTGCTATAGTTAATACCATCGTAATTGTTATAATCTCTCTCTTCTGATAATATATGTGAATCATTGTCACATTGTTCGTCTCTACCTCCACATTCGCACATATCATCGGTACACAGTAGGATGCTTACAAAACATTTACATGGTGGATGACATATTCTTTACTCAATAGCATTTGATCAACTTGAGAATCGAGTCTGGAATACATGGCATTTCGAAGAGAACAGGAGCTACTTGCCCATTATTCATGGTCCATCTACATCCAATAGGGGATGAAATTATTGGCTGAGAATTACAATCTTGGTTCCAGATCATCACTTGGTAGTTGACCCTCTTCATTGCAAGTATAAAATCACTTCTTGTTGGTGGTAACTTTTCCCAGCTCGTCTGTTTCTTTGAAAACATAGACCAACGAATTTCTTGAAGTTTATTAATGTTTGTTCTGGACTGGTAGATTTGGCAGATGAATTATTCTAGTACTGCCATTACTTTGTCAGGAATGGTGTCTTTGGTTACTATCGATCAAAGAGCCAGCATAGTGTCCTCCATCGCTGCACTGAATGCTTTCCAATATGAAAGTCTACCTTTCGCTTGTATGTATCGAACACAAGGTGAACTTCATTGCAGTCCCAATACTTTGTTTCTATTTTCTTTTAAATGCTTCAGCCAAATGTTTGCATGTTTGAATGTCTTTACCCTTGTCTAATGTTTGAAGCTCTGCCATTCCATCAATATCTGTCACAGAAAACGTACTCTTCTCGGGAGTATTGATAAAGTCTGCTTTTGAGTTGAACTGCTACTTTGTTGTTTGAAGGGAACTGACTTAAAAATGTCTATCAATTTATTCTTTTAAAAACATAGATCCACAGTGCCGTCATAATTGAAAAGCGATCGTGGTACAGCAGAAAATTTATATACACCTATTGTCTCATGTAGATCTATGTCACCTTGTTATCTGCTTACAACAAGCAGCCGAACAAAGAGTGATCTGTCTGATTATAAATCTTTAACAATGCTAGCCTCTTTTATTTTAATTGTTCTTTTGGCACCTGAACATAAATTTAATTTATTCCTCTTTATTGGTTCTAATAAATTGATGGTGTTGGTTTCAGACACGAGTTTTCATGTTTTGAATTTATCATTAAGTGTATTACCAAGATTATGCATCTGACTGACATCTCTTGTGATGCATTCTGAAAAAAATAGACAGCCTTGGTTGCAACATTAATAAGGTCAGGACCTTCATACGAAAGAGGTTTTCCCACTCGTTTAAGCTCAATACGTAATTTGTTTGTTGCGATATCCTTCCTAATTATTGCTTGTTTAGAGCGACATTATGTTTATGTGATGGTGTCTGTTCCACAAGACCTGTCATGTTTGATGTCTCATCAGTTATCCAATGAAGTTCTGGTGCTGTTAGAAAATATCGTGCATGTGCTCTGTGGTTTTGAGTGATGCCTACTAAACTAACAGTAACCTTCAAAGCTCGGTTTTCTTGTTCAAGTGCTTCTTCAGCTTCAAGGGCACAGAATGGATTGTTAGTTTTTCTAACGACCCAATTTCCTCTTTTAAAGTCGTCCCATATTGTGGGACATGCCTTTTTCAAAGCACTCATTTCTGCAAGATAATATGCCATCATACCAGAGTAATTATAGAAATCTAACGCAACAAAGTACCCAATTATGGATTCCACTGACAAAATGTCTGTTCTAAACACCAATTCTTACTGAGCTAATTAGTTGCAACAAACATTTCAACCATGGTCATGTATTTCCGCGTAATTTTAAATGTTGGATTTGACTTCTCATGAATTTTGTCAAATTCCTTCATTTTTTCTTATTACACTTTTGAATGGTTTCTAACAGGTTCATAATATCACTTCCTTCAATGCTTCTGTTTTGTAACTCTTGAACCTACTTAAGAATATCCTCACATGGATACTTCATTAAGAAAACCTGCATGTAGCAATCATACAGTTCAACTAGAGTACGTTTGTGAGCTTCTATGGCACGTCGAACATGCTTACTCATGATGATCTAGTGCACAGTACTCTCACTGTACCAGACGTGCCACATTTCAGGAATACCAAATCCATCAATAAAGGTGCCAATAGCACACAGTAATGCCATACATATGTGCAACTCTCCAGGGCGTAAAACAAAACTAGCTCGAAGACATTCTTGAGGCTTAGTTGCTGTATAGGTCGGTAAAGACCCAAATCTAATGTAATGACACATTTCGAATTTGTTTCACAAATGTATTTAGTTAATTTTTGGAGATACGTTAAGAAAGTCAACTGGATCCAACGATCTGTTGGAGTAGCTGGTATGATCGGTAGAACACACAATCGAGTAATGACCTTTGGATCTTTTTGACCCTTTGCATTTAACACAGTCGCATTCTGTACAATCATTTCACTTCGTGATTGGAGCTTGTAGGTTGATTTTTGAGACCTGTAGATATTTCATCACCATCCTATCTTCTTGGAGATTCTGTGTTATCAGAAATGAAGGTTGTAGAGTTTGTTATGCTTTTGTTTTTGCATAGACACCATGCTAATTCTATTACATTGAGTTTCGAAATCTGAGATTGTTTGTTGACATTAAATCCCTTAAAAACAATACTCAGGCTTTAGGCATTTTGGTCTATTTTAGGGGATAAAGTCTGTCATATATTTGGGTAGTTTCTCTAGTAAACGATTAGGTACTGGTGTGTCAGCATCATCCAGCGTTATATATTTAAATTCATCTTGGTCATGATATTCTTGGTAGCAAGTCATCACAGTAGCGTGAAAAATTCCTCTTCCATCCGGTGTGTCCTCAAGGAAGTCCAAATTATCTGCAGCACAGAAGATAAATCTCCCTTTCACAAGATGTGGTGGGACATAAAGTCCTCCATTGTGTCTCATGGGGCGTATGACTTCATTAGCTATAGTTGTCTCAAGCCGGAGAACTTTATATTCAATCGAGGACCTCAAACCATGCATAACCTGGACCAAGAATTTACTGCAAGTTTTATAGTGTACCGTTAGGCCAACAACAACGTGAAGAGGAAGATCCCATGTGTGTGTGCGCTTAATTAATTCTGTGCACCCATACGAGGCCTGCCTTTCAATTAGACATTCATACATGAGAGTTTGAGACAATGCAGCAGCCTTTTGGTTCAAATGTTTTTTGCAACCTGAAAACATTCTAAAAATTTTTTCCCAGCTGAACACCATTTGAAAAATGATAGAACTTATTCTGGTATTGCGTTTGTGACCTGTTTTTCTGTAATAAAACCTTTAAATTTCCATTTTTCCTCTTGTCAGTATGGACCTACGTATTAATGTATCCGCCTGATAACAAAACCTTCATATTCGTATTCATGTTAGAAATTGGCCTTCGCTTGTGACAGCAAAACATCAACAGACTTCAAAGAAATAAGCTGCGGTTGATTTTTGGAAACAGGATCAGGAAATATCACATTCATGTAAAACATTCCAAGTTCAATAAGTGTTTTAAGAGATTTTCTTGACAACATGTCTTGTTTAACACCATTTGAGTGACAGATCTCTCTGTAGTGTCTTTCAGCATCTGCCATCGTGAAGATACTATCTTCCAAAAGTGTTTCTAGTAAATAATCTATGAACTCTACCTGACTAACACATTCTGGCACGTTAGGTGTTTCTATTTTAGCTGTACTTCGGTATATATTGATGAAATTTTTCGTAAAACATTCCTTGTGGTATGCTAGATCATGCGCACATGCATCCTTTGGATTAATGCATCAACTCAATTTCAACTTCCACTTACTATTTTCACTTCGCTGGACAGCATCGTAGATATTCTTACCGACCTCTTCAGTCAAAACAGTACATAATTGGTGTCGCCTAGTTTCAGGTATATCACAAGAGAAGCAGGCATTTTTTTGTAGCTTCATTTCGGATCTTGTACACGGAAGGTTCTTATTCCGTTCTGAGCTTGTGGAAGCTGCATCATTTTCTGCTTGTTGTATTTTGTATCTGGCTTTTAGTATATCAATGACTTTGGTAGGTGCATTTCTTATAACAAGACAGATGCCATCGGGCATTTAACTCACTTTTTTCCTTCAGCTGTGATATTTTCAAAGTGTTCTTCGAGGTGCATATAATCGCTGTCTTTGCACTCAATTCAAAATATGACTGCGTTTAAAAACTTTTGTTTTAGTACGTGAGTTTTTAACTAAAACCTCCTTCAATTGACGTTGACACAATAAACACAATTCAAATTCTATTGCACTTGCACGCTTTCGTTTAGACGATTGTGGCTGATCTTATTTAATTAAACCTTGAATATTTAGCTGGATTATACTATCTGAAACAAAATAGCAAATACAAATTGTTTATTATAGAAAAAGTATGATTAAATGATTATATTTTCTTATTAAAATACAAAAAAAGTACAATAATTGAGTTTCAAAACAATATTTATGGAAATATCTCAAATAATGTTTACTTTAGAGTGAATAACTTAATAACCTTTTTTCGTAGACATTTTAATTATCTTAAATATGAGTCCTTAAAAAGAAAGTTGGTTGCTAAATAACTGAGATAAGGTCGATTTTCAGAATATCATTGAGGGCCATCTTAATGACTTCATAAATGCTAACCACTGGTGGCGGAGCTGAAAGCGGAGCAGAGCAGAGCTTACAACTAAAACATATAAAAAGCAATGGCTATGGCCTCACAGAGAGCGCAGCTGACAGCGGTGCAGAGAGGAGATAGGCGCGCATAGCGAAGCTGACATCAAAGCAGACAATTCACTGTGTTTTGAGACTGGTTGAGGGGGATGGCATTATAATTTCTGTGATTTATATTTAATGTAGTAAAGTGATTTTGCCGAAACGTTTGGGGAAACTCTGATTTCTAAAGTTAACAGCAGAATTCCTCTTTGGCAGAAGAATAAAGATTATATAACATCAAAAGTATTTATTGACATCCTTATATGTTCATAAAATGTAATGTAGTTGGATATTTTCGAAGTCATTAATTTAAGTGGTGTAATTATCCATAACATTCTCGTTGTTAGTTTATTTAGTGGATTCAGTCTTCTCTATGCAATGAGCTAATAATATGAAATTTTAAAGCTGTATTTTCTGCTAATATCAAACCCCGGTTTGACATTTTGTGACTGTTCAGAGACTAAACAAATTTTTACGCGCTCTGATATTCTGTGTATGTGTGTGTGTCCATATTAAGTATTCCTGACTGCTCTTCTCTCTGCTATCAGTGTTGTGTGTGTCAGTAGCCTAATAGCTACCATTATCCCCACTTGGTAGAGTGCGGTCCTATGACACATATTTGGTTTGACTGTTACACTCTAGATAGCGTGAGAGGTAATGGAGAACAATTTCTCTGTCTTTTGTTGTGCTCAAGTTGGGGAGCCTGGATTAGTTTTTGTTTGTTCTGTTATGTTAAGTGGGAAGAAAAATGAAAATGTTATTACCATTTGTAACTTCAGTGCATTTGTTTTGTGTGACATAGTAACAATTTTTGAATCGGCAAAATGGAGATTATTTTGCTTTCTATCATTGGTCCTCCAAAATATCAAAACATGTTGGTTCTTCCTACCAGGATAAAATACAAAACGCTTTCTATATAGTTGTGCAAGGGAGATACAACTAAAGGCCCTGACACAGACTCCGTATCCTTAGGTCCATGGTCCGTAAAAAATCGATGCTACAATATCAGATTGCTCTGGCCACAGATTCCTTATCCGTGGCTGTATCCGAATAGTCAAGTACACTTGACTTGATGCAGTCTTGATAATTTTACACTTCTCGCGGTTTTCATAGCTAAGACTGCATCAAACTATTTGAACGGCAACACACTTGGGCCCACAGTGCTGCTTCCTACTGAATAATTTGTGTAAGTCGGTGCTCAACAGACGATAATACTAAAACAATTGCCAGTCAAACACCGCACCAACGCCGCATGCTCATAGCTTTCGTATCCATGGTTACCAAGACCTCGAGAAAACTGCATCGGTCTAGTACGCACGCGACTATTCGGACAGATCTACACTTGGTCACGTGATTGCCAATGCAGCTATCAACGGCACGCCGCATAAGTAGATTATTCGGATACAGCCCGTAAGTCCTTACTCTGTAGAAGTTGCCCAACTTTAACTTTATAGGGACTCGTTTATACGGACTACCAATCACAGCCGAGTAAATATGCGCATGCGCCTTGAAATAAAGAAAAAATAGCTGTGATAGAATCCGTCGTTATGGAAACATATACAAAATGAAAAGATGGCTACACGCGAACCTATTTCAGAAACATTTTTCTAAAAATCTAAACACCCCGGGAAGAGCGGCTTATAGGAAAGTGTTTTCTGAGAAATAGCAAGTTCTCAGAAATATTGGCTTTGCTTTTCTAGGTTCAACACCCCTATTATTTGGTTTATACTCCATTTACTAGCGTCATTTAATTTTTTGTAATTGATAAATTATGGATACTAGTGATTTTTCATCCAAAATATTAGTAGGCCTACATCTGTTTAGCATTTTCAGGCTATTGCAAACACTTATATTTATATCTTTATTTTAACTATCAAACTTAAAATAATATTTATTGTGATTGTTCTTAACCTATATTTTAATATAAATACTGGAAGTTTTCTCAACAAAATTGGTTTTGGTTTCTTTGATCAGCTGACTGCTTGACTCACACTCTGTGCTGTAGACTATTTTCTTTCGAATTTTTTGATTGGATGAAGTCTCTTACTATCTCATTGGTTGAAATGGTCACGTGATTACGGATATTGAGACTGTAATCACAAGTAGAATTTCTTATGGACCAGGAGCACGTACCACGGACCTACGGATACGGAGTCTGTGTCTGGGACTTGATGCACGCGTGAACGATTCTATGGGAATGTATAAACGAGTGAAAGTAGTCACTAACCTTTATTATGATTTGTTTCCCAACACCGCGCCTTACTATCTGTTCAGATTATACGCCTATGTACTATTAACACTTATGGGTTAGGCATTAGGAAGGCTTAATCTAGAGGACATGCACCCGCATTTGCGGGGAGTGATAGCGGAAAACTATTCTTAGTGCACCTGACCAGGATCGAACCCCAATCTCCTCCTCTTCGGCAGTCTCGTTAGGGATGTTCGATTCATGAACTTTGAATCGGTTCTCTGGATCAATCCTCCTAAGATAGATCTAACTATTCATGTAAATAAAGTTTGCTTTACCTAACTACACTAACCAAAAGTGGTACACCAAGGGGAGGGGTGGGACAGTCAAAATGCATCAAGGGTGGGGGGTGTCAAAATGTATCGATAGAAGGAGGGGCAGCAAAACTGTATCGATGGGAGGAGTGAGGGAGGCGTCAAAATGTGGTGGGGGTGGGGAGCGTCAAAATGTATTGTTGGGAGGGGGCAGAAAAATTTATCAACTGGA